>JASAMV010005276.1:0-14416 GCA_030248065.1 Rhynchonema sp. JSB1_4
CCGTGTTTGGCTTTGTGAGTCGTATCGTTTTGAAATGTGCAACTTTTGAACAGGTTGAACCCTTCGTTTTGACTTCGTCGGTACAGCGCTGTGAGTACTGGTGCCAACGCAGGTGCCAATGCCTTGAGTTCTATGGGTCTGAGTCCATCGAATCAGGTAGACAGGTCCTCTTTATTCCACACACTGCTGAAGTGTTTAGAAAATTGCTCGGCTTTTTCGTGGTCATCTGTTATGAGATCTCCACAAGCATTGAACAAAGGTGGGATGTCTGTCTTCGTTTTACCCAGCAGCTTGTTCCCAAGTTACCAGAACTCACGTTCCTGTGGTTTGTACTCAATTATTTGTTGCCAGACATGGCTGCTGATTTGGGAAATGTTGCATGTCGAAGAATACAATGTGGTGAAGGAGGATTTTCTCTTTCTATTCGTTTTCTCGTTCTAACGTACTTATAAGAACAAAAAGAAGTCAGCACGCTTTCGCTACCAAAGCGGTTGAACAATGGCTCATAGCTTTGCTCAAAAAAGTCTACAAACATGCACCAGTGTGACAGATGAAAATCAACAAAAGAATGCATAAGCGAAGCGGGGCATGAATGGAGACGATGTTCTGTTGTGCGAAAAATACACAACCCAAGCACTCCCTATACGTTAAAAACCACGTTCTGGCATGCCCGCGGAAACATACTATGGTACCTAGCTATACATACATTACATACCGTATGTAGCCGCAACATGGTTTTTTCACCACGTACTGTACATTGGTTTGGTTAGCTAGCGGAACATGATCGCAACACATACTGTACGTAAACCGCTTCAGATCGGAATCTTTTCTTTGATTTTCGTCTGTCAAACTTTTGTACATAAATCTATAGGTACCGGTATTTTCTATTTCGAACCGAACTTAAGCCATGTTCAACCTCTTTGCCGGCGAAGCGCGCGCGTATGTTTCCAACTTGTTTGATTCATAAGTCCATCCACATGCGTAATAATTTATTGGATCATACGATGGTGGAGGTAATGCTGCGACTTATGCATGGTATATATACATACATATGTACACGTGGAAACACAAGAAAGTTTCTTATCGCACAACCATCAACACAACACCATGAACGCTCAAGGGGTCCTTCGGCTTCTTCGGTACCCGCACAGGTTTATATTAAGTGGTCTTCATTTCCAACCTTAGCGGCATGTCAGTAACATGGCATACCAAATTGGGCGTCTTGCTGGCAGTGGCAGTCACTGCTCACTTGTTATTGGACTTTGTCAACATCGAATTTAATCCGAAGTCGTTGCTGATGAAAAGTATGGTGATCATGTTGGCCTTTCACGAGAATCTCACTAAACATAGCCAAAACGATGGCTATGGCAAACGGCTGAACCGAGAATTATTGCAATCGCGAAGCCAGACGCATACGACGCTGGTGACAGCCAGTTGCATTGGTTAGCTGAACGTTTTGTTTGGTGAAATGGGGCATTTTACTTCTGCGGCCCCGTATCACGCGGCGTTCTGCTTAACACTCGTAAAAACGGGTGCTTTCAGCCAAAACAGCCTGAAAAATTTCCGGGTCTGAAATCAGCCGAATTGCGAGAAGCGCCAAAAGTGGCACTGCTCTTCGTAATAGTGCATGCATAAAGATTAACATCGATTATGTTAAAGGATTTGGTCGAAAGCTGATTAAATTTACGGATCTTTTTTGTTTTGCACATCACATCCTGCTAACGCACCAACACAGGTCGGTTGGGCAATCAAATGTTCATCTACGCGTCCCTGCTGGGCATTGCCGCTGACAATCACAAGCTGGCGGTGATCACTCGCCAAGGATGTCGGTACGATATGAACAAAAGCTATAGGCTTTGCACTCAAGCCATTTACTCTCTTCCATCGTAAACGTTGGCAAAATGCTTCGAAACAGCTGAAAAAACTCAACTAAAGTCATGTCACAAGTCAGACAAAGCACCTGTGCATACGCCGCGCCTGCAGAGCCTGCGCAGACGCGGCAGGCTCGTATTCGACCGCTTATGTACTGTGCATGCAAAGCCTGCAGGCGCGGCAGACTGCTTCTTTTGTATTGAGCCTGCGCCTGCAGGCGCGGCAGGCTCTGCCACCAATCAGTCAAAAATTGCAGCTGGTACTGTACAGTCCACCCTCTTTATAGTGACATAAAACGGGACTCGGTTACTTTTGTCACTATAAATAATTTACGCATAACACGAATTTACAGGATGGATGTTCACACAGGCCAATGTTTCGCTTGTGACGACACATCTTGTTGCATGTGGAACAGTGGGCTATATGGATTATGGATATGCGCATAGCGTCATCTTAAAATTGTAGTAGCAACCCAAAACTAACAGCAGGCTTGAGTGAGCTCAATTTTCTCTCATTCTGTGCCAACTGTGAAAATTCGGGACCTGACAAGTTTGTCCCTATAGAGTGGGTTCCACACCATAGAGAGTGGTCTGCAAACGCACTTTTGCTCCAACCATCCAGGGCCCTCAACATATTCCGGAATCTATCAATGTCGACCTGGAACGAATCTCAAGTAGCCTTGTTCACCAACGACACGGCGTTCGAAGTCATAAACTCACATCAGCATCGCACGTTTGACGACAAATTGATGAAGTAAAGAATTTTCGCTCGTTTTTTGGGAACTGCTGTGTTTCGGCCCATTGTGGAGCAAGGAATTTTTTCAGGCTTTGTGTGTCTCTGTTGTATGTTTCTAATTTCGGTGCCTCATGCATTTTTATAGACATAGGGAAACTCCCGTTCGAAGTCGAGGTAGGCAACAAGCTCAACACACTGAACAAGCCAAGCGGCTGACACACAGCTTGTGTGACTGAAATCCAAACGCACACGGGCCGGCTGCGTGGCTTGTTGACCGTGTGTTGAGCTTGTTGCCTGCCTCGACTTCAAACGGGGGTTTCCCTCTGTCTGTAAAAATGCATGAGGCACCGAAATTCGAAATTTACGGCACCAGGGTTTGGCGTAGGCTTGGGCTGAGCCTGTGGATTTGGCTTTGTCTAGTGCGAGAGCCCAACCCTGAAGGAAATAACGGACACCGAACTTCATTTGAGAATTGGGTGTGCCCGAACGGCTGCAGTGTACTGCTTTGTTTTTCTAATAATACCTACCGCATGCCTATATCAATCGGTCATTTAGTTTTCATTTTTCAGCCTCCGTCCTGACCGCAACTACCGCCTGAGCGGCTACTTGCAGAGCTGGCGTTATTTCGTCAACGTTTCACATCAACTTCGTTCGTCCGAGTTTGCGTTCAACGACGACGTCGACGAGAAATGCGAGCAACTTTTTCAGACCATCCTGAATAGCGTGACCAACGGGGTATGTACTGTAAGCCTGTCCAGTTAAAAGCCCACTGCTGTTCTCCAACACAACTTTGCAACACGCTGGGGCATAAGATTGTTTCTGGAAGTCGTTCTTGCAACAACCACCCGTCCGTGTATGCTTAAAACAACCCATGTTAAACGATCAGTTTTAATTTTTATAATTTTTTAGTCTCGCTCGACAAAATGTGCGTTCGTGGGCATGCACGCACGACGGGGCGATCACGTGAAGATAAAACGGTATCGAGCAGCATCTTCTGATTATCTGAAACGAGCTGTGCGTTACATGAAGCAAAGGTTGGATTAAAAGCGTACATGTTGAAGACAGTCATGCAACTGAATAAATATCTAAGCAATGTTTCAGTCCACAATATTCTGTACTGAACTTTAGTGGCACGTACAGGAGAATGCGAAGTTGGAAATTAGACCCCTGGGGGGGCTTATTTGGGACACACTTCCGATTCGAGATTTCTGAAAAAAATAATTTCCAAACAAGGTCCCACTACGTATTACCATAATAATCTTCCGAATAACCCCCACTGGTGACTTATTCTGGGAGGGGGTCTTATTTTACATTCTCTGGCACGACCCGCCGTGTGGTTGCCTTCACTGGTGCATTTACGAGCGATCAATTTCCAGTAAAGGAACGGCGAAGTAAATCCCTGGTCGGCTTTTTTTTGAAGTCGGCATACGTAACTGGTAAAGGCAGTCTACGGGAGGTTGTCACTCAGCCCCCGAATACCGTAACCCACCGTAATTTTGATCTGCAAGGATCGTGTCGAGACCATTTTGTTTTTTATCTATGTTTTGCGTGTTAGCGCCAACACCAACCAAAATTTGCAAGTTTTGGTGATCGACGCGCACGATGACAATTTCCAGCTTGCTGCCGCTAATACACGTGTCGATAAGCAGCGATCAGCATGGGTCTCGCAACGATCTCGCTTGCGGTGGGTTACGGTATTCGGGGGCTGAGTGACAACCTCCCGTAGACTGCCTTTATAATCAATGACAGATGAAATAATCCATAATTTAACAGCGATTGCGGAGCTGCAGATTGTCAAGCGACACGAGATGTGTGCACTTTCTTTTGACGGGCGACGACCACAAATGGAACGTTGACAATTTCGGCCAATTGCCAGACGTGACAGTGCTCCCAAAGAGCTCACGTGAGGTAAAAAGCAAACAGTTGTTGTTTTACAAAGACAGAAAAAAATGTATACGGCGTAATTCATGAATATAATTAGCATAACACTCTATTTAAATTCGTTTTACACAGGTGGATCTATGCGTTCTATCGCGCTGCAACCATACGATCATGTCAGTGGGCACGTTTGGCTGGTGGGCTGCATTCCTGGCCAACGGCATTACCGTCTATCAGAAGGACTTTGCCCCGCCCGAATCGGGATTGCTCAAAATCACAAGACCGGCAGATCATTATTTACCTGATTGGGTGCCGTTATGACCTGCATATTCATAACATGTACAGCTTCGGAGCAGTCACAGTGCGCACATTTTGGTCGTTGGGGTTTCCTTGCTAGAAACTGGGAAGTTGGGCATGAGTTATTTTTGAGATTTTCCTTTTGAGAACTCTGTGATTGCCTTGATTCAAAATTTGTGCTTTTTAAATACACTTGTCATGTATACAATATGGATGGGTTTGCTCAGCAATTTGGACCTGGATTTTTTGTCCGCATTGTGTTGTTAGGATTTTTCTTCATAAATTGTGTCGTTTAGCAATGACGTAATGAACCAAACAAGTGCAGTTGTAGCCAGGGGCCAACGTGTAACCCTGCCTTGGCCAACTGCACCAACTTTTAAACCCGAAAATCCACGTTCTGGCAAATCGGGCAACTTGCTCGCAGAAACCACAGCACTGCGCCACTTACATGTGCACATCCCTGTACACAGGGTTGGAAAAAAAAATTTTTTTAAACAAGTTTTTTTAAAAAAAAAATTTTTTTTTAAAAAAGAATTTTTTTAGAAAGTCTGAGATACGGGGAAATTTTACCAAATTTGCCCAAAAAAATGCGCAAAATCGCGAAAAAATGCAACTTTAATTGACAAGTCACTTTTGTGACTTGGTTTGCATCACTTATCAAGGGTGTTTACGTCATTTAGGTGCGATCCAACAGTCTGTGCTTGTTATTGACCTATGATTGCTGCTCTGTGGTATCGGACACAACAGTTTGTGGCCGAATAAGCAAGATTCACTCATAAACCACACAGAATTGAGAATATAAGCTGCAGAAATACTTGTCGGGTAGCTGAATCAGTCGTATATGACCGACCTGATGAGGTATGACATCGAAGTACCATGTAGGCACGTGCATACTGTGTCCCATGTGTCACGGGAAGGTATAATAACATCATTTGGGATATCTTAGGGCGAACTTAGGTTAAATCCGGAATCCGGAATCCGGAAATAATTACATGCAAAAATAATAAACTATTTCCGGATGCAGAACACCACCTGCGTTTTCCGGAAATATTTCCGGATTCCGGTTTCCGGATGAAATTTTGGTTTTGCGTTTTCCGGAAATATTTCCGGATTCCGGATTCCGGATGAAATTTTGGTTTTGCGTTTTCCGGAAATGAAATCTGGACGTCAAGTCATCAGGTCCCTCGATGAATATTTATGTCCAATAGGAATTTAAAACGCACATGGTAATGATTGTACATTGTCGTTCTGTCGTTGAGTCTTTTGTTTGTTACTGTTGGATTTGTACGCATTGTGTCGTCTCAATGAAAAATGATCAATTTAGTTGGGTTATTGCTGAAATAAAGTTTTCTAGCGGGGGACAGATCAAATTGGTGAACATTTTTATACGGTAATGCCAAATATTTTGAATAGACCTCAACATGGTGATAACAGTTATGGAAATCAGCCTGTACTGTATTACATGACTATGAAACAATCTGTCCTGTATTGTCGCAAACTTTTTAATCAAGTTACTCGCTCACCTGCACCACCCGCACATTTTGCCTACCGTACCTTGCTGTTCATCGAAGAGTTTGGTTGTAGGTTAGCAGAAGTTCGCCCTTGTACCTACCTACATCTGCAGTTTATCTGTTCGTTTGTTTGTTACGATGCATATCTCATCATATGCGACTAAAATGACGTTTCGCATTCGTGAACAAAATGCAGTTAAAAACAACAAGGTATGAAATCTGGAGCAAAAGTCACATCGCTAATAAACTTGCACCAAATACTTAAAAAAGTGATTGGTTTGAAAAAGCAATGTATCCCTAGATAGTGTTATGTAATTTAAACAAATCAGCAACAAAGGTCATGCAGCGCAGCTTATTGTAATGTATAGTATGTATTTATCAGGTGCATAAAACTGTATAACAAGGAGCGAACACATCAACGACAACTCCGAACAGCAGTTTCTGCGTGCTGTTTGGTCGAAATATTTCCGGAAAACGCAAAAATAAAATAGTCATCCGGAATCCGGAATCCGGAAATATTTCCGGATTCCGGTTTCCGGATGAAATTTTGGTTTTGCGTTTTCCGGAAATATTTTCGGAAAACGCAAAAATAAAAAAGTCATCCGGAAATCGGAATCCGGAAATATTTCCGGGTTCCGGATTCCGTGTTCTACCTAAGTCCGCCCTGAGGTACCAAATACATGCCCCAAAGGTGATTTTGTGAAGAAAATTTTTCGACCCTTGAGAAAAATGACAAAAAATAACCCCCGAAAAGGCCATTTTTGGACGTTTTGGAACATTTTGTTCCCCCGAAAATTTAAAAAAAAATTTTTTTTTAAAAAAATTTTTTCAAAAACCTTTTTTTTAAAAAAAGTTTTTTTTTTTAAATTTTTTTTTGCCCAACCCTGCCTGTACATCATCACCTTCTTGAGGATACACCCTGCTATTCCTTTTATTCTTTAGATGGAATGCGGATTACATTGAAAATCAAAGCAAGCGCAGACACACATAATAAATGGATCGTGGACCAATGTACAGTATGTACGCGTAACACAAACTGGCCTGACACAAATCTAACAAAAACACCTTCGATTTTTTCCAATTCGATTCAGACGTTCGTCAGGAAAATTGCATTTCTCATAGTCGCGCACTCCCTTGCTGCAACACATACACGTGGACGCGGTGCAGTTCCCTTTATGACCTTGGCAAGTGACGCAGAACTTCTGCTCCCCGTCACAATCACGTGTCATGCCCTTGGTTGGACACGCGAGGCCTCCGTTTCGCGGGCGACGCAGGATTTTCGGTTGTCGATGTTTCGTGCCTGCCGTCTGGCTGCACGACGTGCTGCACGCGCTCCACGCGCCCCACGAGTACTGGCAGTCAACTGCTGAACCTGTCGCATTTTCATGATTTATGTGGTCCGTTTGTTAGAACCAAGATCATATCGTCTAGTCAAACAATAGTGAGAAACATATACTGTATGTATGTCGATCAGGGCCTCCACCCGGAGCAAACATGCAGCAAACGCGGACATGGTGAATACGTTTTGTTGTATCGGTGGATTTTGAAATCACAAATAACACAAGCAAAACTAAAAGCGATCAACCTTCGGCAGGCACAGTGGTTGCGGTTGTTGGTGTTTTCGCTGGTGATTTGTCTGCAGTTGCTTCGCAGTCCATCCCGTCGAAATAATGCGCCGTTTCATCGTTGATTAGCCGCGCGCCAGGCCATTGCGACGTTTCTTCGCATAGCACGCAGATCTGAGTTGAACTGCGATTGTCAAATTGGTAGTAGATGCCGGATCTGGAATTTGTTCACAATCGTTCTTCCTGAACTCATTTCTGTAAAACCTGCCCTTGGCAGGCATGGCTCTGGATCTACATGACAGATTATGCCGATGGTTGCTGTTTACTTGTGACAGCTACTATGTCGTTCAGCCACACCCTGCTTTGCACATTTCCCTTGGTTTACTATGGTATTTTGCTATTAGTTCATAAGTCCATAAATCGTTTTCGACCGGTTAGTGAGCTACACTTTAGAAAACTATGGTGCCGAAGATGTTCAGAAGTTTACTTGCATTGGCTCATCACTTCAAAAGACTGAGGTTCAGCACTTTTTTGAGTGATTTTGGCGGCGATACCAAGCCCGCAAGCTGATTTTAGGAAAAAATGGTCCCAGTCAGAAAGAAAATTTCCAAATTTATGCCTAAAAAGGCCACTTTTGAAATAGGTAGACCATTTTATTTTTACGAGAAAACTCGTGTTTTTTAAATAAAAACAGCATGTGGGACTTTTTCAAAAATAAAAATTTTTAAATTAAATTAAATTTGAAACAGCCCAGGCGCAAAGTTTCGTGCAATTGGATTATACAGGTGCGCAACGAGTGCGAGCGAGCGTATTGTAGCATCGACCTGATTTAGTAACGACGAGCGTGTGGGTCCGGATTCTAGCGAACCTCAAACGGTTTGCAGTCTACCCACCATCTTCCGTATCCGCCATATTTGTCATCGGAAAGTCGCAGAATGCGCTGTTGCTCTATGGCTGCCTCTCGGGTTTTAATCAGTTCCTGGCAGTCTTCGTGCGACAATTCTTTGCGTTTGCCGGCGACTCCCCTGAGACAGCAGTGACACTCGAGCGCATACAGGACAGTAAAACAGATGAAAACATAAATGTTCAAATTAACGCAAACCTCTGGAGGTTGTAAAGCGGGTTGGGCTCTGGGTATATCCATTGCTCCTTGAAGTCGAAAAAGTAGCATTTCTTCACTAGATCGTTCGTTAGTACCACCTAAATTGGTACTGGCCGCACAATGACTTTATAAGAATTGGTCAATTTTTTCCTGAATCGTGAAGCAGGAAAGTGACGGTGCAGTGACGTTGCGTTGCGCGATCACACGCAAACCGTGCAGTCACCAAAATGTTTCAGACCCTCAGCAACGTGAGTGCTCTGCTGGTTTATTTCCAGCCGAAAATGTTTTGTGCGAGTCACAAATAGCACAGTGGTTAAGAGTGACTGAACGTGAAAATCAGGATTGATTTGATGAATTCTTATATGGTCATTGTGCGACCAACATCTACTATAATTGCCTAGCTAAAATAATTCCAAAAAATAGTTAGGAATCAAAGACCAGGGCCGTTCTATGGGGCCGTTACAGTTACAGTTAGGTCTCGTTACAGTTATTGCAGCTATCGCATGACTACGGTATTATGTACAGTACCAGCTGTAATTCTAGGCGATCCTGAGCCTCAGGCTCAGCCTACAGGCGCCTCCGCCCGGCCTGCAGGTTCAGCAAGTACGCCGCTGGTTTTGGTGCCTTTGTGTACAAACAATGTTTGTGTATTTTGTCTTCTCGTCTTGATTGCATTGTCAAAAAAGTTAAGTTAATGTGCAGGACGCGAAGACGCTGGGCAATTTTAATGTTCTGTACTAACCCATGTGGTGCATTTCTAGGATTGTTTCTGGCACAAACTGCGATACTTCGCGACCACCGCGCTCACGATTGAACATTTGTAGTTGACGGACATGTTTACTTTTTCACTTTTCGTACAGGAATGGCTGGCTTGTTTCGATTCGGCATTGTTAACTTTTTTGACAATACAATCAAGACGAGAAGACAAAATACACAAATATTGTTTGTACACAAAAGCACCGAAACCAGCGCGTACTTGCTGAGCCTGCAGCCAGGCTCCGCTGGTTTCTTTCCTTAACTGTGCAGGCCAGCTTGCAGGCGCCTGCACAGGCTCAGGATCGCCTAGAATTGCAGCTGGTACTGTATCCAGGGTTGGGCAAAAAAACGACGGAGTTTTTCCTGGGTCGTTTTTCGTTTTTTTAATCCTGAATTTCCTTGATTTTCCCTGATTTTTCAAGAAAAGTACCCCGATTTTTACGGAAAATCAATTTTTTGTACCATTTTTTCCAAAAAATTTCCGACCAATTTTTACTTTGTCGAGATACGTCGATACGCGGGGTTTGACTTTCAATGATGACCCCGGTCAAAGTTGGTCCCATCATGCGGGTCTGATACGGTATGTCAACAACTGGCTAGAAAAGGGTTGAACCTGTTTATATTGCCTCAGAACACATGGAATTACTTCACTTGGTTAAACTAGGAAATAGGAAACAGGAAATCTTCTACGTGTTAAAACTATTTTTTAGGAAACTTGAGACGAAGCTAGGAAATAGGAATTAGGAAATATTTCCTATTGCCTATTTCCTAGTTGTTTTTTCGAAACTAGGAAATAGGAAATACATAGGAAATGTTTGGCACAATCAGCAGAACCAAACGGCAACGCGCAGCTCAACGAAATGTTTTGACAGAGTTGCGTGTATGTGCACAATGCATGCTTGGCTAATAAATATTCCGCCAGTTGTGTTACAAGTAGGGCTCGTGCGGGAAATTTTTTTGAAGGACGGGAAAACTTGGGGAAATTTCCCGTTTTCCCCAAGGGTCCGAGAATTCTTGCGGGAAATGGAAGTTTGGAATTTTGAAGGACGGGAAATGTCGCGGGAAATGGTTTTCAGAATTTTGAAGGACGGGAAATAGCGGGAAAGGCCTATTTCCCGCGGGAAATGCGGGAAAACGGGAAATTTCCTGCGGGAATTGGCGATATTTCCCGCAAATTTGCCGCACAAAACAGGAATTTCCCTTAAATTTCCCGCTGAAAATAGGAATTTCCCGTAAATTACGCGCGGAAAACAGATATTTCCCGTAAATTTCCCGCCCTAGTTTTTTGGTTTGAAAAGTTACTAACGCAATAGCTGACCGCTATAAGCGTTCCTTTGATGTTTTAAAAAAGTGGATGACAAGTCCTGTTGTCTGTTGATGTAAACTGGCAATGTAAAAGGGTAAAGTTGCCCTTTGGAGTATCAACAACAACTGTGTAACAGTATTTACCAAGAATTCAGGCCTGTTCATGCTGAGACACGTTCAAGCGAGTATTCTGGTTACACACACGTGCCGTTAATTGCCGTGAATTTCTTGATTGATCGGTTCAGTGCGTGAGCCGCTAATTGTAAAGCTGGAGTTATACTTGTCCATTTTGAGCTTGTAGACAATGAGGACAAATTTTTGTTTCAATCATATTTTGTGATAGCGTTGAGCACTAATTTCGACCAGCGTAAAAGTTGTTCATTTTCGGGAACAACTTTTACGCTGGTCGAAATTAGTGACCCGACGTTACCTCAAAATATGATTGAGACAATTTGTCCTCATTGTCTACAAGCCCAAAATGGACAAGTATAACTCCACCTAAGTTGAAAAAATGCAGTCTAAGTTAACTGCTCAGGGTCGTGATCCTCATGAAAAGGTCTGAAAGAGACAAAAAATCTATTTCCAACCCATACTAAAGAAGAAAAGCTAACAAAAGATGATCTGATCATTTCGATTTCCCGTTTCCCGCGGGAAATTTCACGGGAATTACTGACGGGAATTCCCGCGCGGGAAATGGTCGAAGGACGGGAAAAAGCGGGAAAGGGCCGATTTTCCGCGGGAAATTTCCCGCGGGAATTTTCAGGCACCATTTCACGCGCAAATTTTCCCGCGGGAAATGGCACTATCGAAAATATTTCCCGGGAAACGGGGACGGGAAATTTCCCGCAAATTTCCCTCCCTCCCGCGAAATTTCGCGGGAAAAAAAATTTCCTGCGCTAGATACAAGTATAGGCTTGTCTATGGTGTCGGGTCGGGACACGGTGACAAAATTTCCTATTTCCTATTTCCTAGTTTCGAAAAGACAACTAGGAAATATGAAATATTTCCTATTTCCTAATTCCTACTTTTTGAAACTAGGAACTAGGAAATAGGATTTTTTTCCTATTTCCTATTTCCTAGTTTTACGTAAGGCCGCTCTTAACCTCGTTTTCTTCCCAACATAAGCGTTTTCCATCTTTTTGGGGCATATTTCGGTCATCTGGACGTTTTCTTAAAAAAACGTTTTTTTACAAAAAAAAAACAAAACGTTTTTTTTTGCCCAACCCGGACTGTATGTAGTATCTTGTTACAGCCCAGCAATAAGATTTTCCAGCGGCCGGTTTTATGGAGGCAAAATTTGCCAGAGGCGTTCGCACTGACGAGCCCTGGCGCCTCGGTCTGTCTGCGAGAGCAGGGCGAAACAGCGACCAACGCTACTGCACTCATCGCATAATATCGAGCAAGCAGTATAACGTTTGGCTGACCTAACGCCAAGCTTAGAAACAAGCAGTCGGGTGAACAAAAAAACAGTGTCGAGATTAGTGTTGCTTCGACGTGATATTGGTCGCACGATGACTATATAAGAATCCATCCAAAAGTTTTCCTGAATGGTAAAGCACGTCTCGATGCAGATCACAAGTGCCCTATTTATATGCAGACTCCACTCACTGTGTTCAACAAGCAACTCAACCGTGATATCGAAAGAAATGTTTTGAAAAAATATAAATAGGGCGCTTGTGATCTGCATCGAGACGTGCTTTGCCATTCAGGAAAAATCGTGATGGATTCTTATAAAGTCATTGCGCGACTAATATCTGCCAGTGTCTCTGTGTTGAACCTACCCAGTGCAGACACCATGCAGGGCTTGAGTCAGATTTGTCGTTCTGCTTCAGGTAAGCTCTCAGTGATCGGATCTCGCTGCTTGGAAAAGTAAACTGGATGCATTTTACAGGCGCTATTGTGCTCTTTGTTTTGCAAAGTTTTACACACATACATATACGTATGTACATACAGTATGTGCGGTTTTGAAATGTCAGTTGCAAATCCAGAGAACTGTGAAAATGTGCTGCTGCTGCGAATCAGTTCAAAACATCGAGATGCGCGCGCGGGGCGCGCAATTTTGTTTCACATTCAGCTGACCGGGGCGACATCGTATGCATAGAGCGCAACCCAAAATTGTACACAGGGACGATATTGAGGTGCAGTACGGACGAAGAAATTTTGTTCCCTTTAGTGCGAGATCTGCTTTGCTGGGGCGCTTAAAGGGTATGTCTAACGTCTCTTAACCCCATGTTTTATGAGGTGCAAACGAAAGATGACCTCGACAGCCCGCCGTGTGCAAAAAACCGCGTCTTGTAGCTCGCTAAATCGCGAAATCTTGAGGGTTACTTTTCGAATTGAATCAGTTTCCGGACACAAAACTCCAGGCGCTTTTGAGTGGGCGCTACTCACGTTTGGCGTTTTTCTGCTGAAACATTGCACGTTTAAGCGCGGCTCAGCCGCCTATACAATGCACGTAGACGCTCAACACACACCGCTCTGGCAGCTGGCTTGACTGTGGACACAGTGACTGTTTCGTTTAACACATAGAAGCTGGTTTATGTGTGTTTCGCTTCGTAGCTCTTTCCGTCTGCTCAGTCTGAATTTTGTGTCCGGAAATTGATTTTATTCGAAAAGTAACCCTCAAGATTTCGCGATTTAGCGAGTTAGAAGACGCGGTTTTTTGCACACGGCGGCCTTTCGGGGGCATCTTTCAATTCCAAAAAACATGGGGTTAGGAGACGTTAGACACACCCTTTAACTATTCCGTAAAAGGGTGGGACTGTCTATATCTGTTTCTATAAAGCGATATCGCTTCTCTGACATGGTTTGACTGGAGTGCCACGCGCATTCTTTAAATTCAGTTTGTCATTGTCATAAAAACAGTTTGACTATTTTTGTTGTTTCCACTGTCACATCTTTCAATGTAAAATGCGGAGGATGACATTGCTGAACGAATCCAGTTGATCGTGATTGAGTGTGTCGTGAACGTCATACACGATCTCGTGCTGCAATATAAAGGTATGTATAATGGGTGGAATTCACAAAACAAAGTCAAGCTCACCGTCAAGTTCAACGTCAAAGTTCAACGTCATATGTTTCGGCGTCACGCTGGCTCGTGCAGCAGACGCGATTTTCTAACCGAAGGGTCAACTTTGACGCATTATTGTGCAAGACTGGATGCTTATGCTTATCTAGCCAAAATATTATTATAGGGAGGTAACAGAAGCGTTTTGTGAGAGTATCTCTGAGTTTCATGAATTTCTAAAAGAGGCAAAGAAATGAATGGACGATCACCAACGGGGGTGCAAAAAAATTTGACTGCGGTCAATGATCGCCACATTATTTCAATACCATCAGTCAGAAATTATTATAACTGAGAAATAAACTTCCGAAACGCGTGTGCTACGTCCTTA
>JASAMV010005279.1:0-11052 GCA_030248065.1 Rhynchonema sp. JSB1_4
TTGTGGCAGACGCCAACAATGATTCAATGATTGATTTTCTTTGTAACATTTCATGCAAACATTATTGATCTGTCTTGTGTGTGCTTATCAGTTAAAGCGTGTGATTCACGACACTGCATTCATATGTTTTGGCTTCATCTGAGCTTTGCCTATGCATAACGAACCAAACACATTACATTTTCATTCTGGTTTTGTATGGTTTTGAGAACATAATATTTTCGTGTTGTTTGCATAAAAAGTACCTAACACAGAGACTCGAGAGGCTTGCCATCTGCTACATGGCATCCCCTGCGGGAGAGGTCCCGTGCCAATTCCAGATGCAGCGCACGAAGGAGCACGCCATGAAATTTGAGTGTTTTCTGTCCAACAACGAAACGGTACAACCGAAAGTTCAGCAACAGACCGAGCATATCGGGGAGCAAAATTGGGCCCCGGTGCAAGCAGCAGTTCAAGCTGGTGTTGAATGGGCCTGTCGACCGTCTTCGCGGTCGGCAGCGACACCGTTGAATTATTTGTTGTGTCGGCGACTGAACGGTGAATTAGTGACATGTCTACGTCCGCAGAACAGCCAAAGCTGACGGACGACGACATGAAAATCACAGAGACTCGAGAGGCTTGCCATCTGCTACACTGCTCGAGGGCTGAAAATGTAAACGTTTCCACTTAAAGACCACGGGGCTCCAATTGGATTTTTTCTTTTTGGACGGAGGGCCCCTTTTCCACCAATTTCCGCATAGACCCCCCGGGGGCTTCAAGTGGAAAACTCCGGTACATAGTTGAACAGCGGCATTCTGACCGTTGAACTTACAGTAGCATGTTCGAAGGGGGCATGAGTTCAGCTGCAACCAGGTGACTGCCATACCGAAATACAACGGCGAAAAAAGCTTCGTGAACGCCTTCGAAAACATGCACGACACTGTGAAACTTCAGTCTTCTCACCGTATCTCTGAAAACGTGTGGCTAAGAATAATCTCAATTGATGGTTCACCAGGAAACAACTTGCCGATAAGCGCGCGTAATTTCTGTTCGGTATCTGACTGCGAAAAGATTTTCACACGCCAGAGACTTGACGGCTCGAATATTGTCGACGACCATGGCGACTGTCTGCAGTAAGTTATCACTTCACGCTATATCGATTCGAGGGACTCTCAACAATCTAATGAACGGACGAACCTCAATTCCAGGCACTGCACTTTGTAATGTCTTCTCACCAGAGGTGTCCACATGATTTTTGCCTCCATAACCGATCATGCACAACAGAAACAGTGGCACCACCGCTGTGATCAACAGTGCCAGACGCCAGCCACTGTAGTACGCCACCACCAGTACTGCGATTATGAGCATGCCAGCACGCAGCAAGGGGTTCAGTCGCATTATCATCTACATGTATATGTATCATGCCGATGTAAAACATTAAGTTAAGAAGTCAATTGGTGATCGTCACGCGTGTGTCGAGGACAAAACCGGACAGGGCCCATCACCAAGTTTGTGTTCGCCCAAAAACTGGTAATGTACCGTATTGCGTATGATTATGTATGCATCCATTTGTGTTGTAACCGGACAGCTGGATATGTATAGTTGCTGTGCTCACTGGGAAGGATTAGTGGTTTTGAAACCACAAATCGATTTGTGCTTATGTCTATACCACAAATTATGTACTTGAGACAAAAGACATGTGGTTTTATCGACGAGTGACAAAACACTTGTAAAAAAACCATAAGTTACGTATTTGTATCTGCTATGCCGTTGTGTTAAAAACGACAGGTCTTTTGCTGAATTTTACAAGTATTTCAGTGGCTCCAGTTTTACAAATGACTTGCTGAAAAACCACGTAAAGGCTTGTGGAAACACAACGGGTCTTTTCCGATGAGTGTACAGCAAATGGCTGCGCGAAGTGCACAAAAATGTGACTACTGCCGCAAAACAATAAACGACGTTGACGAACGCTTTTCACGTTGGACGGATGCGTTGTGACGAAACCCATGTTTCGGCCTGTCGTGTTCGCTGTCTCGTCAAAATAAGCAATGTGCTTGTCGAGCATATTTTCAAAAAGTCGACAACGCAGCAGATTCGCCAGTTGTTCGCCGACTGTAGCAAACGCCATTATCTGGAATGGACTTATATACGCATATTGTTAGAGTTTTTTGCTGGTCAGCGAACGCCATGCACTTACATGAGTGCTTCCAATCCCTGACTTTCCAAATCAATCAACGAGGATAACGTATCCGGCTTACCACGATCGTCAAGCTGAGCATGTGCACCACACCAGCTGTGACCATTTCTAACACAACCGCGACTGCTCCTCGTCGAAGCTGGCTTCCTTGCAGGTTTTGTGCCTGTAAATACAAGACATGTTCAACATTTTATATTTTCGTTACCTCTTCTCCACTGATGAGTCCTCGTTTACCTCAATCGAGTCCGTAAATCCCACACACGCCAGAACTTGAGCCAGCGTTACCAGAATTGAGCAAATAACGCCAACAGTCAGCGGCGCGTAGCATCTCAGCAGCAATCTTAGCAATCCATCAGGCTCCTGTAATACAAAACTCGGTAGCTGGAGAAAAGCTGAACATCACTGGAAAACCGGAATCTGAATATTTCAGCATGTAGTGTAGAAGGCTAATCACTCCTTTTTAAAAAAAATTTTTTTTTTAAATTTTCGGGGGAACAAAATGTTCTAAGGGCGCGCCCATGTAGGCCAGGGCCAGGGCCGGGGCCGGGGCCGGGGCCATGAAAAATAATCTATGTCCGAGGCCCTGGCCCCGGCACCGGCCCTGGCCTACATGGGCGCACCGACAGGGCCGGGGCCAGGGCCGGGGCCGGTGCGAAACATTTTTCTGGATAGGCGACGTTTCAACTGCAGGGTTGTCAATAATCCAACATTGGTTTCGTATATGCAGCTGTGCGTGTGTGTTCGCGTTGGGTGCGCTACTGCCTGATTTATCAAGGGCATGGCTATCTTGCGTTTTTTCTTTGGATTATACAAATTTGTAAATTGCAAATTCGGGCTGCAGTTTGAAATATGGTTGACAAAACACTGAATTTCTACCTGCAATTATACACATACAGTTTGCTTTTGACCGTGCACATACACGACGTGCGCGTTTCGCTGATTGGTTGAGTTATAGGTTACTCGAATTTCGCGCAGACATGTCGTTTACTGTGGTTGCTCAAAAAATTTATGTCATCTGGTGACTTTTCATCAGCCAGTATTTTTAAGAATAAAGCGCTTTATATTAATTTGCTTGAACAAATACATATGCATAACCTAAATAAAACCCCAAAATGACCGTGCCCTTGATACATCAGGTAACAGCACACCCAACACGAACACACACGCACAGCTGCATATGTATACGAAACCGATGTTGGATTATTGACAACCCTGTAGTTCTAACGTCGCCTATCCAGAAAAATGTTTCGCACCGGCCCCGGCCCCGGCCCCGGCCCTGTCGGTGCGCCCATGTAGGCCAGGGCCGGGGCCAGGGCCTCGGACATAGATTATTTTTCATGGCCCCGGCCCCGGCCCCGGCCCTGGCCTACATGGGCGCGCCCTAAAACGTCCAAAAATGGCCTTTTTGGGGGTTATTTTTTGTCATTTTTTCTCAAGGGTCGAAAAATTTTCTTCACAAAATCACCTTTGGGGCATGTATTTGGTACCTAAGATACCCCAAATGATGTTATTATACCTTTCCCTTGATACATGAGACACAGTATGCATGTGCCTACATGGTACTTCGATGTCATACCCCATCAGGTCGGTCGTATACGACTGATTCAGCTGCCCGACAAGTATTTCTGCAGCTTATATTCTCAATTCTGTGTGGTTTATGAGTGAATCTTGCTTATTCGGCCACAAACTGTTGTGTCCGATACCACAGAGCAGCAATCATCGGTCCATATCAAGCACAGACTGTTGGATCGTACCGAAATGACGTAAACACCCTTGATAAGTGATGCAAACCAAGTCACAAAAGTGACTTGTCAATTAAAGTTGCATTTTTTCGCGATTTTGCGCGTTTTTTAGGCAAATTTGGTAAAATTTCCCCGAATCTCAGACTTTTTAAAAAAAACTTGTTTAAAAAAATTTTTTTTTTCCAACCCTGAATCACTCTACCTTTCCTGCCTTGATGGCTGCTTCTATGAGGGTTCCGATGCCAGAACTGATGTCGCAGTCGGTGTCTGTCTCCTCAACAACGTTGGTCGCAGAAGCCTGGTTTAAGCGTGCTTTTATATTGTTGGCGAAACGACATTGTCGTCGATGTATGATACAGACAAAAGACACCGAGGGAAAACGTGATGGTCCACACAGACAAACTGACCACACAGTGTTTGTCGGGGTTGGGGTGTGCTTTGCATTCGTCGCCTTGCTGCTGTGCAAGCACCATCTCGTGAAAATTTCCTCTTCGTTCAACAAGTTCTCGAAACGTCCCCTGAATTGCTACCTATCGTTGTTGTTTCATATTGAATTATATTCTGCTCAGACGAAGCATATGGTTCCCGTGCAAATTCTGGACGATAAATAACGGACACGCAGGCACATGTGCTCAAGATTTCATATCAGGTCACCGAATTATACTGTATTACGATTTATCCCTTGTGGTTGTAACTTCCATGCTAACTGCAAACGTAAATGATGATGATGATGACCGAAAATCGCAAAATCGAAATGGTTGTGGCATTGGATTTATCGCAGACATTACGCTTCAATCGGCCGGAGCATGAAGTGCAGGTACATCTGATTTGCCAACCTGCTCAACGATGCGACCCTCTTTCAGCACAACAATCCGATCCGCATCCTTGACGGTTGACAGCCGATGGGCGATCGTAATCGTTGACCGACCAACTGACACCTGTCGTAAAGCGTCATGGCATGCAAGAAGTGTTTCCAATAGGAACAATTGGTCATCTACTTGTGGTGATAAAAATTAGGGACAATTGGTCATCTACTTGTGGTAAAAAAATTTTATGTTATCGAAATCTCAAAACGGTTTTTTGTCCCAAAATAAGCCTCATAAGCCTCCTGTACCTGTTTGATGGCCGCGATGACCTCAGCTTCGCTGGCTGCGTCCAGCGAACTCGTCGCCTCGTCCAACAGCAATATGCTCGGTTTGGCAATGATGGCTCGTGCCAGCGCCAGTCGTTGCTTCTGTCCGCCCGATAAGTGTGCGCCCCGCTCGCCGACACGCGTTTGCAAACCCTGTTGTTTGTGTCGGCAGAAAATGCGACTTTAATCTGCGGGATTATGAATAGCATTGATGATATGCTTACGTCCGGCAGCGCTGAGACAAACTCGTAGCCATTTGCCAATTTTAATGCATTGACCAAATCGCTGTTATTCGCCGTTGGATTGCCGAGCAGAACATTATCTTCGACAGTGCCATCAAAAAGGAATGGCTCCTGAGACAGAAAAGAAAGCTTGCATGCGCATATATATATACCTTGTTTCTTGTCTTTGAAATGCTTAAACGTGGGCTTGTATTACAGTGGTCAACGCAAGTGGTCGAATTGCTTCGTCAACTCACGGCAGGCGCAAAACAGCGCGAGAAATGATATACGTCCATGACTTTCCGGTTGAGTTGACGTCTCTAGCATGTGAGTTGACGAAGTGATTTGACCACTTGAGTTGACCACTGTAATATGAGCCTAAACGCGCATTGAAACCTGTGCCACGACACCATACAAGCGACGGAGGCGATGCAGATCGAACCTCCGGACGTCAGTCCCATCCAGAGTTACCTACATAGTGCGAGTTTATATTTATATTATTGTTTAATTGTGCATTATTGCAGACAAATGTAGATAATTATGTGCAAATTAAAAGCAGGACCTGGCCGCTCTGGGGATCATACAAACGGAGCAGCAAGCTGATGATGGTCGACTTGCCACCGCCGCTGGCACCGACGATCGCCACGTGCTCACCAGCACCGACTGTTAAATCGAGCTTGTTGAGCACATGAAAAAAAATTTCTGTAATTTACGCTGAAATCTTCATAATATTCTTATCAATATTATGTTTCTTCAGTAATTTACGCTGAAATCTTCGTAATATTCTTATCAGTATTATGTTTCATTACTCTCATTTCGTCACACAAAGACAGCACACAATATTGTGTTTCATCACCTTGACTTCAGGCCGCAGCGGGTACGAAAACTCAATATCGGTGAGTCGCACTGATCCAGTCACTCTTATGAGAGATTCGCCTCGTTTGTCGACGTCAACTGTCGGTTCGCGTTCGCCAGTGTTCTACAAATGTTCACAAAGACCCTACATTTGGCAGCAAGCGCTTGTTTTTCAACTTCACTTCTCTATGTATGTACATTTGACTTCACGTTGTCCAGATCTACAGTATGCTCTGAAACTGTGTTGCATAACAATAGGCATCTAATGGCGAATTTTGATGTGTTTCTGTCGGCGGATAGTTCACCAACACAACTCAAGCATATTGTGTATTATTCGCTGGCTTATTACGTCTGCATCAAGTCATAATAATACACTAGACGGGACCCGTGCCTACATACGGCCCGGCTACAGCGCCGCGCCCATGCCGTGCCACCCCCCCCCCCCCCCGAAGACCCGTTAGCATATCCAAAGCTACCCGTGAAAATTGGCCCGTCCGCACCTCCGAGGGAGGGGGGCCACAGACAGACATACATACATATAGTCCGTCCACCAGCTCATGGCACTTTGTGTTGCTGCTGGCTGGTTTGTTCCCTTCCTCCACGTTCTAATGAAAGAGAAATTGCGTGTGACCGATTTTGCAAAAAAACTGAAAAAATAATAATACGTGTCGAAAACGATTGAATTCGATCAAATTTAAAATTAAATTAAATTAAAATCTATAAAACACGTCGATTTCATAAAAACAGCAATTTAGGAGCAAAAATAATTTTTTTCGGAAACTCAATTTCTCTTTCATTAGAATGTGGAGGAAGAGAACAAACCAGCCAGCAGCAACACAAAGTGCCATGAGCTGGTGGACGGACTATACATATGCACGTCTTCCTGTTTTAGTAGTTCCTGTTGAAAACAACTTGCATAATAGGAAGCCATGTCATGGCCTGCTTCTAACAGGCACATCATCTCTTGATATTGGTCGCACAATGACTTTATAAGAATTGGTCAACTTTTTTTACTGAATCGTGAAGCAGGAAAGTGACGGGGCAATGACGTTTCGTTGCGCGATCGCACACAAAACATGCAACGAAGGGAATGTTTCAGACCCGCAGCAACGTGGGAGCACTGCTAGATTATTTTCAGCTGAAAATGTTTTGTGAGAATCACAAATATAGCACAGTGGTTAAGAGTGACTGAACATGAAAATCAGGTTCGATTTTGATGAATTCTTATATTGTCATTGTGCGACCAATATCAAGTTCTGTTGCCAGGGTTGGGCAAAAAAAAGGTTTTTGAAAAAATTTTTAAAAAAAAAATTTTTTTTTAAAAATTTTCGGGGGAACAAAATGTTCTAAAACGTCCAAAAATGGCCTTTTTGGCGGTTATTTTTTGTCATTTTTTCTCAAGGGTCCAAAAATTTTCTTCACAAAATCACCTTTGGGGCATGTATTTGGTACCTAAGATACCCCAAATGATGTTATTATACCTTCCCTTGATACATGAGACACAGTATGATTGTGCCTACATGGTACTTCGATGTCATACCCCATCAGGTCGGTCGTATACGACTGATTCAGCTGCCCGACAAGTATTTCTGCAGCTTATATTCTCAATTCTGTGTGGTTTATGAGTGAATCTTGCTTATTCGGCCACAAACTGTTGTGTCCGATACCACAGAGCAGCAATCATCGGTCCATATCAAGCACAGACTGTTGGATCGTACCGAAATGACGTAAACACCCTTGATAAGTGATGCAAACCAAGTCACAAAAGTGACTTGTCAATTAAAGTTGCATTTTTTCGCGATTTTGGGCGTTTTTTAGGCAAATTTGGTAAAATTTCCCCGAATCTCAGACTTTTTTTTAAAAAAAAAACTTGTTTAAAAAAAATTTTTTTTTCCAACCCTGTCTGTTGCTAACATTGTTGATCAAGTCCAATATCGTTTCCAAGGCCGCATAAGACACTGCAACGATGCTCAGTCCTTCACAAGAACGTCCAAACTTAACAATGCTTCCAAGAACTGCCCAACAAATCTGAAAGACAACAAAATACGTTTATGCGCTTGTAGAAAATCATCATCAGATTCGTAAACGTGAAAACGTGCACACCGTATAAGTAACAGCGGGGTCAAAACTTGGATTTGTGATACGTAGATTTAATCCATACCTATAACTCTATTGAATTTCAAATGATGGCGTATGATTTTTTATGAAACAACGGTGCTTACCACAGTACAGTTCCATCGCAAATAGCGATGGCACAGAAGATCGATCCTAAACTTATCGCAGCCAAAATCTGCAATTTCAGGCCAACTTTGGCCATTTCGTTAAGGCTTCGCTCATATGCAATAAATGTAGAGTGGGTAGATTAGAAATTGATGCAAACATGACATTAACGAACTCTTTTGCCACTTGTGTTTGTGCATTGAGAGCTGTTACGGTGCGAATGTTTGCGAGTGTTTCTTGCACCACACTTGCCGCTTTGGTGGCCAACTGTTGCTCGCGAACTGCTCTCTTGACAGTCATCTGCAGACAAAAATTTATGAAAGAAATAAATTTCGTGATTACGCTCAGTGCCGCGCATTCAAATCGCTCATGGAGTTTAATTGAAAAAGCCGCAGAGCCACCTTGCTGGACGAAAATGACAGCAGAAGAACGAGGATCGAGTATGACAAGGCGACCAGGGTCAGCTGCCAATGGTAGACGAATGCAACAAGCAGACACGCTGCAAGTCTGCTGAGCGCCGTGATCATCGTGGACAACTGGTAGCCGACACCTTCGCGAACACGGTCGAGATCGCTGGAACACGCAGAAATGCGCTCTCAATCGAACTCGGCCTCAAACAAGTGCTACATACCGGAGTTTTCCACTTGAAGCACCCGGGGGATCTAAACGGAAATTGACGGAAAATGGACCGTCCGACAAAAAAGGAACGAGCCAATTAGAGTCCAGTGGGGCTTTTAGTGGAAACGTGTCCACTTGCATCTCTCGGGGGCTTCAAGTGGTAAACTGGATGTTTTCAGTTTCAGTTTCAGTTGGTAGAGACAACTTTAGACAATATTTTGACATTCTGATACCATATTCGAATCTGATGATGACGGTCTTTATCTAAACGAGGTGACAGAAATGCAATAGAAGAGTGCGATATATCGGTCACTGAACTTGAAACCTGAACGATTTTGTCAAATTTGCTATTTGGTCAAAAAATCGTGGTCCAGAAACTAATAAATCCAATTTGAGTCCACGGGGGATTTAAGTCGAAAACTGCGGTACGCAGAGTAGGGTATATGTATACCAATTTACTTATCCGAAACATTTTACGAAAAACACACCCATAACGTTAACTCTAATTTTTTTACTCACTCGGTGAGTCGACTTGTGGTCTCAGCGGCCTGTCGTCGATCGAACCAGGTGACCGATTGTGTCAACACTGCGCGCAGGTATGCGACTCGCAGACGACACACCTGACGCTCGGCCAACATTTCGAATGCGATCACCTGCAGATCAACAGGTTCGTACTGTCTGACTTTTCAGTTTATTTGAAATATGTACTGCTCCACGATTTTGAAAATGCACGCGTGCAAACCACACGCCCACATTCACGTATGAAATGACGCCGCTGAGAAGAGCAATTATAGCGACGTCCAGGCAGTAATCGGCAAGTTGCGATTCGTAATCGTACACAGCTGTTGTTACACTGAAAATGAAACTTTATATCGGCTCACTTCCCGTATGTTCATTCAGAACAGAACATTCATCCACACCCGCATACTTTGTGATATTGTTCGCCGCTGAAACATCACCACCGTTGGGCAGCAGTCTTATCAGTTGTAAAAACGTGCCGAACATTTTGCCAAACAGCACGCAAACGAGCGCATAGCTGACACCCGCAGCCAGGGAGCCGATAATGCCGATTGACAACAGCGTTCGGTCGGTGACGTTGGATAGAACGCGAAAGCGCTTTGGCTGAAAGAATCACATCGGTTTATCGAAGCGCGAAGCTTGGAGCAATCAAACTGACCTGCTCGCCATTTATACGCGAGTACAGGACGTTCTGTTTTGGCGTTTTTACGTTGTTACTAGTTGGATTATTGTCGACTCGTGCCACTAGTGGAACGTGCGTGGCGGAACCCGCCAGTTCTGTCAATATGACAGTGCGCTTGGCTGCCATTCTTAGTGATTCACATTCTACAGTATGTGCACTGCACGCGACAAAAGACGCACGGGAATTTGAGCATAACGTGTGAATAACACGTGTTATGTTATCAGTGTTTTTTGTCACAAAATTACCTCTCCCAGGGTTGGAAAACATAAGATTGTTTTTAAAAAAAATTACCAAACAAGGCTTTTTCAAAAAAATGACCAAATTTGTCGCGGAAGCACGCAGGAGCCCGAAAAAATACAAGTTTATTGACAAGTCACTTTCCTGACTTGACTTGAAGGTATACTCTGACAATACGTTTGGGAGAAACTTTTCAATCGCGTTAAGCCATCCTTTAGCTGCAGCGGTCGCGTGACTGCCAGCCACTCAACACACAAGTCTAACGTAGTGAATTGCGAAACGCTACGAAACTCAGCTGGTTGGGGCTGGGCTAGCTGCGTGCGCTTTACCGATCAGGCTACGCGTTTGGAAAGTTTCTCCCAAATGTATTGTCAAAGTATACAATAACTTCATTTAGTGCATCGCGGATACGAAAATCAAGTCACGCATGTGACTTTGTGAAGAAACTTTTCGATCCTCCTTGACAAGGAATGACAAAATTAACCCCTAACCGTTGTAGACCATTTTGACCCACGAAGAACTGTAAAAAAAAATCCAAACCCTTTTTACAATTTTTGCCCTGCCCCGCACATAGCATTAGCACTACAAGGTTATTTTGTGATAGAGACAGACAGATAGCCAGGAACAGGGGAGTAAACAAACACGACTCTTTT
>JASAMV010005280.1:0-12532 GCA_030248065.1 Rhynchonema sp. JSB1_4
ACTGTTGGATCGCACCGATATGACGTAAACACCCTTCATAAGTGATGCAAACCAAGTCATAAAAGTGATTTGTCTATTAAAGTTGCACTTTTTTTCTCATTTTTGCGCGTTTTTCTGGCAAATCTAGTCAAATTTCTAAGACTGTTTAAAAATGTTTTTGTTAAAAAATTTGAAAAAAACTTGTGTTTTCCAACTCTGCCACTCGCATTGCTCGTGCTCGACGCATGCTTGCAATGGTGTCAACGCTATGCGTTTATGATGAGGGGAGGCATGTACTTATCAACCATATGGTGTACCAAAAAAGGCGGTTAGGGATGTGCAATTGCACCTTTAAGCATTGAATATATATATTTAGACTTTGCACCCACTAACCTTTGGCAGGGTCGTAACCAAAGATATGATGTGTTCGTTGCCATAATATCGACCAACCGTTTTGCCAGTCGCGAAAACCGGGGTACTGGTGCTCATATGTGCAACATGAGAACACGACCTCGTTTTCTTCAATGTTGTTGTACTGTTAAAAAAGCATCACATTTTAAATAATGAAGTATGCCAACCTGCACATGCATCGTGATCCCCGACGCATTGCACCCATGTGGCCGGCCGGCTGGACGGATTAGCAAACGGTGTATAACTTGCACGACCCTCATGTTTGGCATGACCACACTTCACCGGACAATGCAAGTCTTCAGGATAGTCAAACCAGAGGCCTAAGAAATAAGTCACGACATTGTTCAAACCCCAACGAAATCGTCAATCAGGTTGGTACGACGATCACGAAAGATCACCTGCTGGAGAACATTTGTACAACAACATGCTCTGTTTTGTGGTTTGTAGACTGTTCCAAGTGTAGTTTGCTTCAGGACATGACGGCGGTGTCAGTGCGGCGTCGCTGACATTGCATATTCTTGTGCGATCTTCAGTGATACAGGTCATGTTCGGCGGAAGCGATGAAAGGGTCTCGCCACAATATTCGTGCTTGAAATAGCACGTACTGTAGCCCATGCTCAGCTTCAGATCTTATTGCTCTGCTCAATCCACAAACTACAGACGGATTCACAAAATCACTAACAGCGTCAGTGTCGGTCAATACTTGTGTCTCGCACGCCTGTTGTGTCTTCAAAGTTGTCCCAAAATACGTCACCACGACTTCGTGATTAACTGGGCATATTAAGCGATGAGTGGCCGGATCGGATGATGATGTGACACACTGAACACTTTTGTGACTACCAGTTGTGCCTGCAAACCGGTAAGCGGCGTTTAGTTGTCTCTAGCGTTCCGAATTGTGTAACAAATTACCTGTGGCTCTTGTGGTCAGGCCAAACTTCAAACATTTCTCATTCGAGTCTGGCAAAACCACTCTGATTTTTCTTGCGTCAATATCCCCGTTTGTAAACGACTTCACGATGTGACGTCCCCAGTAAGAAGTGGGAAACGGGGTGAATGTTGTGACCAATGGCTGGAACAGACTTTTTGATCGTTTGTAACCGAGCTGTGGACTGTGATTCAGAAGAGTTACATTTTCAGCATCTGGTGGCAAACGTTTCCAGTTTTGTCCGTCCGGAGTGTATTCCATTATCATTCCATCGCCGAAATCTCGGATCCAATGGCCAAACGATCCGTTCCAGTAGGGCAAGAATTTATTGACGGCGCAATTGAACAGCCACAGTGAGTATATCTGATGAAGTAAGCGAGCTGGTTTTTTCACGCGTCTGCTTTTTTGCGATCTTGAGCGCATTACGACCAACTTCAAATTTAAATCCCAAATCTAATTGAAATGTTGTATCATTAGCGCCGTTGACCGGAGCCCAAGAAACTCGACCGTACGACCAGTCGAAATGGCCCATTAAATTTGGCATGCTGGCCGGCTGCCAACTACTGGCGGTGGCTGAGTTCAGATGTACAGCTCGATGGTCCTCCGAGAGACCTGTAAGGTGAAAGCACTGAGAATAACACCGATAGTTTTTGACATGTATTACTTCGGGTTTGGGCTTACCTATGTTTTGGCCCTCTTTGACTTTGATGATCGGCGCTAAGCACGGAGCGTTCACATGCGTTTGCGATACAAACAGCAGGTACCTAGCTTTCGGTAAGTCAAAGATGTCAAAGGTTGTTGTTGCCTGAAAGATACTACGCTTGAAAACGCAAAGTGACAATCGAAGCCTTTGCGCAAAACAACTGACATTGAAAACATTCGTTAAGTTCCAGTGTCCGCTGAACAATTGCGGGCCAAGTTTGTGGTCTTGCATCATTCCCATGTCAAATGATGTTACTTGGCAATGACGACCGGAACTATCGTTCAGTAAAGGCATTTGAATTTCCAGAATCTAAGACAGACATTATTACAAAACCACGAAAGTGACTTTTAAAACATTTGTAAAACATGTTCCCAAAACCACCGACCTCCATTTCAACACCGAGATCGATCAGAATTGACGTCTGATTTGAGGTGTCATCAGTGAGATAGTATGTTGGTACCTCATTTGGATTGGGCAAGGTTGACGAGGCTAGTTTTTGCGCCTCGTTTTGCAGTGAAAATGTGGTAAAGTTTAGTGCACCACTGAGGACTCGACGTGTGGCCGGAATACCTGTCGCAGTGACACGCATTTTGTCTTAGTAAGATTAGCATGTGCGGCTAGGCAAAGCTGTACCGTGCTTCATACACACAGATCCTTTTGTTGGATCAGATGCATTAGCGCGACATTCCAGACCATGTCTGTCTCTCCATGTGCTCCCAAAGTTGTACCAAGTCGGGTATGATGTTGGAGCTTGCTGCTGATCGCAGGCCAAACCCTTGTACGCGTTCAACACGACGCAGTTGTCAGCGGCTGAAGAGGAGCACAAGTGTACCGCACATTAGAGCTATGCTATAAGGCAGGGTGCAAGAACACCTCACATGGGGACCAAAGTAGAAGGCGTTGTTTGATAGATTTGGTGGGAAGTGGGTTCAGACCGTAATTTAGATCGAAGAATTCGAATCCGGTGTCCATTTGGTCATTTTGATCACGTGACCATTCTGAGGTGTTTGAAGGGGTCGTGCAGCATTTGAGGTCATCCGAGTTTGGCTCGAAATTGGCATCCGGCGGTTAATTCTAGCGCTTAGTTTTAATTTTTGATTTGTTTTTGCATGCTGCCATTTAGTCTTAATTTTTTATTAGTTTTTGCATGCTGCCATTAATGAGGTCATATGCCCATATTGAGCTATGTACAAAAGGAGCAATGACGGTAGAATCAAAGTGTTGTGCAAAAACTATAACATGAAATTCTGATTCTGCACCAACCCGCCGGATACCAATTGAGCCAAATCGGTGAGATCATCCCCAGATGGTGTATGATACCTCTAAACACTTTAGAAAGGTTTCGCGACCAAAGGACACCGGATCCCACCTGCATCCACTTTCCAACCCATTTTGCCTGCACTGGTTCCCCTTGATTTTTGCACCCTCCCTTGTAGCACGGCTCTGCCGCACACTGTGCTGGTTGACTAACGAATTGGCGTGTTCACAAGGCTACAGCGTCGTTTGCAAACGCCGTGCAGCTGCAACTGAAGACAATCTTTGTTTGTGGTTGGTGGACTGATCCATATGGACGAGATGTGGTTGTTTCGATGGATGCCCATTGCCAGACAGTGGTACTCAGGCTTGTCGGAGTCAATGTGGAATCTGTGAATGTCAGTGTTGTCATCTAGTTTCATAATAAAAAAATTTGAAACTGCAACAAACCCATAGCCTCCGTACGAGTATGCCGTCAACCCGGTAGAATCACGATAGTTGAATGGTTCAAGAAGATCTTGCCAGCCGGTCCAAATTTCAGTTTCATTAGGCAGCACTGCCGCTGACCAGTCTTGAAAGATAAGAAGAACACCTTTTACAACTATTGGTTGCCAAACAAATGACAGCAGAATAACCTGCGACAACATTTCTTTCGATATAATGGTTCAGAGACGCCAAATATCCATTGTTATATCTGCAGTATGTGTCCAGCTCTTTCCATGTTTCCTTCACTGAAGTTACCATGTAGCACTCGTCCGAAAAGTATCTTCCATGTTCATTAACAGGAACCCATGTGTCCATTCTCACTGTAACATGAAGCAGCCAAATAATAAGATGACAGCAACCAATGTGCGCACAAGATCAGCAATTATGTTGCAAAATGAAGTTACGCTGCTCTTCAGGAGTGCACGGAATTCGGAGGAAGTTCCTTGCATAATCGTAGTTGGGTGAGTCACAATCCCTTGTGTGCCAACTACCAGTCACCGGGTCAACAGCAATGCAACGGTGATCGTTCCATTGACCAGACTTGATCAGGCCTTCCACTGGTTCCCCTGAAAGCGGTATATTGCAACCTTTTTGTACTTTAATTGAATTTTCAAATGTCCATGTCCTACCAATTGGGAAGTTGTTCCATTCGGATGAGTTGAACGTTCCTCCTTGCTGTTTGTCCCATACTCCGGAGTAAATTTGATTTCTTTTCACTCCCAGCCAATACCAATTTGCTCGCCCTTTCACCTCACGAAACCATTCTAAAATGAACAACATTACAATTTGACTGACAAAAGAAGTAGAGCTGCTTACTATTAACAAGATGGAATTCGTTCAAGTCTTCAATCATTCCGTAGTAGAAGACGTTGTTGAACTGTCCAGCCCATGAGTATGGTAAATAATAATAATTATGCTCAACGTAGTTGTAACAGTAGCCGTTTTGAATACCGAACGGCGACTCAAAAGGCGAGTAGCACGTGCATGAATCTGCAAGTCCAAGGCCGATAGGGCACTGAAAACTTTTCATTGACTAATCGCAAGCTAAAATTGACTTACTTGTCGGCGGCACATACGGTTGACAATCGTGTCTGCCCAATGTGACATTATAAGTGGGCACCAGCGGAGGCACACAACCGCAAACACCGTACTCACACGTCGCACCATCACGACACGTTTGGTTGTACTGACAGCTACTGCCCACGTTCGATATACAATTGTCCAGGGTCACGTTCATGTGCCAAACACCTGGGTTGTTGCCATCGGGCTTGACGCGCATTTCTTGACCCAAAAGATAAAAAAACCGTTAGACGAACCATCGGGGCCGCACGTCCGCGTCATCGTGCCCTCATCACACGGCAGCGTTGCGTTCGTGGACGCGTTTGTTGCCGGCCAGTATCCACTTTCCGGACAGCTCGCTCTCGCTGCTGCAAACAATAGTTCCGCCTTTGGACATTGATATCGGGGTCAAACACCGGAAGTGGAGACATGCCTAGGGAAGGGTTTTGTTGCGCGATGCGCGTTTAAGATAAAGGCGTTCAACATCTACGTCACCGCACGTACAGTAATTGCAAGTTTGAGTTCCTGCAGCATACTGTAGGTACGTACCTTTTGTGGAAAACAGGAGAATCCATCCGCAAACGACGAACGAGACGACAAAAGAGGGTTCTCTCTTCATGATACCAACACAGCTGCCTTCAAGGTCTCAAAGGAGAAAATGTTTTTTATCCGATAACTGATGCGACATTTTTTTTATCAAAGCAAGATGGGCTTTGTGCGGGCTTCGTGTTGTGTGTTCTTGCATTGGTCACATCAATGTTCTATGTGTGTCGTCATTTCATTGCCAGCAACGAAATGTTTTTTGTTTTTTTTCACGTCATTCAACAGTATGACATTCACTATGTCGTAACAGTATGGTATTTGGGAGGACGCGCCCTGCGTAATACCACCGTAAACCAACCAGCAATATGGCTATACCACGTCATGGGATTTCTGTATGTACGTACATACCTAAGAGCATCCACTGACAGGTTTTTGTCATTGCCAGCAGCGTGCTCAGTTGGGTCCTCAGTTTGAAGCAAGAGTTCCCGTTACGTCATGTCTGTCAACTACATACATACGTACATACATACCTACATATACATTGGCCCAGCTGCATGCTGAATATGGTGAACTCACTTGTTCTAAATATTGCGTAATAAAGCTACCATGACAGCGTGATGACTGTGGTAATGACGTTCAAAAATACGATGGCGTTGACATACATAGGTACTGTATGTATAGTAGATTTATGAATTCGCTGCCCCACGGTAAACTACGCCCCATAGTTAATGTCAAGTTCTGAACCCGAACGCTAACCGCGCACAGTTCTGAAACATTGCGCGAAGCTGCCTGAACACGTGTTCGGTGTAGTTTTGTTCCATATCCATGTAGGTACAAATACTGTACATGCTTTGCACATTCGAAATGTTGCAGCAGCGTCCCTGTTAGAGTAACATGATGGTTTGACAGAGAGAAAAATCCGATTTGACAAAGCTGGGATGGTGGAAACAGACAGATATAGCGTGGCGCAGATACTTTTTTGCAAACACCACAATATGCATTTTTATCATGAACTACTGTGCCTCAAACTACGTATGTACCTACAAAGCGACTGCAATTCTATTACACGCTGATGGTTTTAGAGTTGCTTAGTTATGCCAAAACGTATCAGTATCAGCGCCCTGCCAAAGAAACAAACATCTCCAATATTGTTTTGGGAATGCGTCCCCTTATTTTTTTAAGTGAGTAGAACATCGAGACCGGTTTTCCATGCGCTACGTGTTCGTGTCTCGTCACACATAATGTTCAATTTTAAGGAAAAGGGTTATATCGCTGTTAAAAAGTGAATTTTTCCACTTAAATACACGAACTTCACACTTTTACGTGCGGCGGTGATTTTTTCACAAGTGTTATGTCAGAGGGTGGCGAAAGTTATCGCATCTGACACGCCATAGATAATGTCATAGTGGTGAAAGCGAAATGAACTTGAGCAATGAATTGCGATTCATAATATGCGGCAAATAACTTTTGTCCACTAAAATACTCGGTACGGGCAACGTTTTACACCAATTTTTCACGCATGTACTAAATAAATTCATGACAAACTGTACCTAGCACCACCAAAAAACCCAAAAACCCAAACCCCAAACAAAAAAAAACAAAAAAAAAACCACCCCCCCCAAAAAAACAAAAAAAAACAAAACCCCCACACACAAAAAAACAAACACACCCCCCCCCCCCCCACACCCCAAAAAACAACCACCAATATAAAAAAAAACACAAAAAAAAAACCATAAAAACACAACCAACACAACCCACACCCACACACACCCCACTCAACAACACACAACCCCCATCAAACAAAAAAAACCCACCCCTAGCAGCCAGCCAAGTGTTGGCAATGTAAAGTGTTGCACACACATCGAGTTTCCCCAGCAAAATCTAGAGTTGGTGCAAAAATCTCTTTCTTTCTTGAAAATAAACACAAATATTGCAGCAGAACTTTTCAGACGGAAGATTAAAAACTAACAAATCCGATCAATGGCTGTGCAGACAGCGCAAAAGTTGGAGTTTGGCTGACCGGACGCCCCAAACTTGTGTCTTGAGTGTTTGTGTGCGTCAAATGTCAGCGAATTTGACGTAGCAAAAGCTGACATTTTGCCTAAAAATCACCCAAGATAATATGTACACCCTTCGATTGTTGCTACCCGTTCTGCTCAGCAGCGCTCCCGTTTGCCAGTCAATGTGTTTCATCAAATGGCGCAACCAACGAGTGTTCTGCGCGCGACCGTCGCAAACCTACGAAGGACTGTCGGAACTGGAATGTCAACAGGTATTACTGTAGGTGTGCGTGGCTCAATCGGTTCAGCAACCAACCCATGGTGAGGTGATGTTGGCGGGTTCGAGTCGTGTCGTTTGACTTGTCCAGATTTGCGTCAGAATATGTATTGAACTCATGTGGTGTCTCAACGGGTAATGCACCTTAGTGCGGGTCCTTGTCGAAAGCTTACCGTGCGAGATTATGGTGTAGTGAAGTGGCAGTGTGAACAAGTGAACCGAACGCAACGTGCCGTTTACTCACACGAGCAGTGAGTAGTCCCAAAACGTAAACTTACTAAGCCATAAGCCAATGTTTGGGTGAGTTGAACTTGAACATGCGGTCGGTCATCAATTCACTTTGGACCCATTGTGGGCTAATCGTTTTTTCGTCAACGCCAATCGTCGACGTGGTCGTCAACACACAGACAGGTCAAGGCAGTCCTAAACGGGTGCGAACACACATGACATTGGACTGTGTTGACGATGTGGCGTTGACCACAAACATATGAGCCCCATTATGGGATACGATGTGCACAAGTGATTAACACGCGCAGGTGTGTCTTTCGCTGCCCAACCCGCACTGTTCATCGTTCGACTACAATCGCTTTATGCGTCGCTGTGCCATATTCAATCGCGGTCTGACTGTAATGGGACAGGGAGCTGAACAACCCGTGATTGACACCGTGCCACCCAAATCGCACACAACCTATCACCGATTTTTGGGTATATCTCCTATTTTATACATTTGAACCAATTTTATTGTTTATTGATAAAACAACAATGGCCCTTTGCTCACCAATTTGTTGAACAAGTATGTAGTATGGCGTTACCGTCTGCAGCCCGGGCGTCTGGGCGCTGTTCGGAAAGCGCGCGAACCTAATCTTTGTCAAGAACGCATTACCTAGTATTTTGGAAAATCTACCGAATGGGGGGCATTGAAGCCGGGAAACTCTGGTACGAGTGTATTTGGCTGACTTAAGCACCTTCGGTTTTAAAACGAACGATAGCAGCAAAATTGAATTTGTTCTGTATCATGCCCATGACCATCCTGATGAAAGTTGAAATATTTGTTGATGTTTGAAGTTGATGATGATCCTGATAGTTGACAGTTGAAACTCACTTCATCCTGCTGGTGCTTCATATCTGCTTTTTTTCAGTGTCAACCGAAGTACAAACAGTAACTCATGCGGACTACGGTCTTTCGACATCCTTCTGTCGTGAGCGCGGTGTGCATGTTTTGGTGCAGGGCGGCTATGTGCACTATTACGTCACCGACAGCTGTACAGTCCAACTGCATGAGGAGCAGAGGAAGGGAAATCGTTAGAAGTTTCAGTCTTTATTTTATTATTTTCCGCAAATAATGCAAAATGAAAAATAGTGAGACTAGAAGCGAAAAAAGTGTCTACGACACCTGGTGTTCCCAGGCCGTCTCCGATCCAAGTACTAACCAGGCCCGACGCTGTTTAACTTGCCAGATCGGACGGGATGGCGTGCGTTCAGCGTGGTATGGTCGTAGACGGTAGGGAGTAGGGTGAGATGTTTGTTCAATGTGTGTAATTGTACCATTATGCAATCCGCCAGCCATCACTCCGCACACAGCACATCCACACCAATCCCAAACAAAAAAACCAAAAACCAAAAAAAAACAAAAAAAAAACAAAAAAACACCACCCAAAAAACCCCCCCTGTACAGCTTACACACGAGACGAAAACACACCACAGAAGGTTGCACTGCAGTTGTTCCTCTTGGCTCTGTTTCAGCCTGAAACAAGCGACAATGCGAGAATTTGAAAATGCAGCAGTGTGACCAAAGTGTTTGCACAGTGATTTGTGTAACTGTTGTCGTGAAACATCAGCCAATCCAATGCCATTTGCAGGCACGACCAGCAACGCGCATGCAGCTGTGCGCAGGTCAGGCAGCCGCAAAACAGCTGCTGTATCATTGGATGACCCTAGTCAATTGGACAACTGCACGTTGTGGGGACAGGACACAGTCTACATGCATATTCAGGGCATTACACTGGTCAAGGTGGGCTGCTGATGTTTCACAAAATTGAATGCCATACGTGCGCTATTGTAAATTTTGGGGATTGTTCGCGCTGCTCGGCCTTGCCTTGGTCACGCGGATTTCATATTGCGAGCATATATTTCGGGATTCTTGACCAGCGTAAAATTTGTTCACGCCGGTCGCGATGAAATGCATCTCGAATGTTATCTTCAATGTCGAAAAGTGGACAGATCACCGAGCTTGATGAGGGCCCATATCTGAACACCGTGATGTTTCAGGAGAGGTATAAACGCGGCGAAAGGCGGAATGAAATGGCGATGCTCATGCCGAGCAGGGAATCATGCATGAATGAGGTATATGAAAGGACACATCTTGGTCCGTCAGGTCTTTGATGAATTTGAGAGATTGTGAAACATCAGCTAAATGCAGTTGTGCCGCGCATGTGCTGCTTGGCTGAAGTTTTCTCCCATTTCTGAAGAAAAATCTTCGCTGAGTGACGTTGCTTGGGTATCTGCATGTGTGGCGCACAAAACAGCGGTGGAAACATGGCGGGAACAAAAACAGCGGCCACTAAAAGGTTGTGTCAAACCCCCCCCAACCAGGGTAGGAAAAAAAAAATTTTTTAATAATCTAACTTTAAAAAAAAAAAAAAAAAAAAATATAAAATATTTATAATTAACTTTCTTTCCGGACCCCCAAAAAATTGGTTTCTAAGAAAAATGAAATTTCTGAAATCATGTTACTTAGGTATGTTTTGAGGGGACACTAAAGAGAACTTCTCCACTGACTTGCATGTTTATGTCGATCACACCTGCGATCTAGCCCATTTGGCCACAACTGAGAACCCCCCGGAAGGTAACTCTGTGGGCATACATATATGACAAAAGGAAGACCAACCTTCTGTTTGTGAATTTGGGGATAAATTTGAAGAGAGATAAAGAGCTACACCACACTCATGTTGTGTGACAAAAGCAACAAATGACAAATCCACACAACTGCAAATAGGCGAGCAACGTGGAGTCTGTCGATAGCTTACGTCGATAGCTCAATAACTGCACAGTATACGGTATGGGGTGTCCTATATTATACGTGCAGCGATTGTTGGGATGTGTAGGAACTGTATGAGTCCATTACAACGCCATTTTAAACTGAAATATAAGCGCCGCAGGCGTTTTTTTGAGAATGATGAGCAATAAAACGCATGAAAACATACATTTTTTCCTTAAAAAAGTGAGAAAAATAACGAAAAAAAAAGGGGAAAAATAATAAAACAAAGTGCACTTACTTTTTAAAATTTTAAAATAAAAAAAGTGGCCAACTTTTTTTTTAAAAAAAAAAATTTTTTTTTTACAAAAAAATTTTTACTTTTTTTTTTAATCCAACCCTGCGTCCTATCCTCCTGTTTTTGGGTGCAATTGAAACGCAGCACTGAGCTGATCTTCTTTAGAAAAAACCGCGTCTTCTACTAGCTCAAGCTCGCTAATTTGCGAAATCGAGTGGGTTACTTTTGGACTAAAATCAAATATCGGCACCAAGATTACGACCAGCCTCACGTTTTTCTGCTGAAACATACTGTATTTGTGTATAAAGCGCGGCTCAGCCGCCTATGCAATGAACGTAAACAATCAACAGACACCGGCCTTGCTGCTGGCTTGACATTCAGTGAGTCCACAGTCAAGCCAGACCGGTGGCGTGTGTTGAGCGTTTACGTACATCAGGCGGAAGGCGGCTGAGCTGCGCTTAAACGCGCAATGTTTCAGCTGAAAACCGTGAGGCTGGTCGCAAACTTGGTGCCGATATTTGATTTTAATCCAAAACTAGCCCTCTCGTTCATTGGCACCCAAAAACAGGGGGTTAGGTGGACGTTCGACACATCCTTTAAAGACATACGGTATGTAAAATGGGGAGGCGCAGGTCTAAGCCTAATCCTGGTCCCAAGCCTAACCCCAGGCCAAGACTGTACAAAAACAGGGGGCGCCGGTTTCGGGCGCTGTTTTTCGCACCGTTGTTTTGTCCCGGTATCCCATCTGCATCAGGTAAGTTGTGAAACATGCACCGACATTTCAGTGCACCGCCAACCCCAAAAACCGCGTCTGTCGCTCAATGACTTTTGACGAAGACACCAAACTTTGCTCATTGCATTCGGACAAGATGTACCCTGAAGGAGAAAGAGCGCCCGAAATGAATCCGGATGCGTCTTATCTAGAGAAGTTTTGCATGCCGAAAACGTTGACGCAGAAGTGCACTGGACCGTTCATCAGACGTGTTCAGGTATATACGCGCGGAATTTCAAATCATCAAGGTCGTCCCCAAACACTGTGGGGCTCAGTTTGGTCCGCCCTCTGAACCTCTTTGTGTGTATAGTGTTTCACCTTTGTTATGTGCCTATTCAATAACTTTTACGTTGATCAAAGTCATTTGGTCAGGCTCTCTCTCGTTAAAATTAAAAAAAATGGATCATTACGCGTCCGATTGCGATTTCAGATGGTCTTGGTTGGTGTTGCCGAGCAACTTCGTCAAGCGCGCAGTCTGTCCGAATGCATACAACTTTGCATCGAATCCACTATTTATAATGGAATACTCTGTCGCTCAGGTGATGCTTGGGTCTTTTTGCACAATTCGATTTCTGAGTTCGGGATATGCTATCAAGCCCAGTTTCTTTGTTGTCAGAATACATGAGAGTTGGAAGACAGGGACACTGACTGTTTACTTTGTCAGGGTATTGCAGCGGGTGCGCTCTTATATTTCACCACAAACTTACAAAACATGTATCGTTCTGTTTAATTTTGGAAATGATCAAAACGGGTATGTAACCTACATACCATGGTTTATTTCGTGCCGGATTCATTTAAGATATCCATGAAAACAAAATGACCACGGGTACCGTGCGACATACACACAAACA
>JASAMV010005283.1:0-63919 GCA_030248065.1 Rhynchonema sp. JSB1_4
AGTTTAATATGGCACCGTGCCAACAAGGTCGAATTCTGACGTTTTGATATGAATTGTCGAACTACATAACAAACGAGAAACTGGCTCAACGAAATAATAATAGAACTATGCCCGATTCTTCTATCATTGCAAAAAAGAGCTGTACAATGTGATTCCGTATAGGCAATTCGTTCAGATGAGAATTTAAGAAAGAAGAATTTGAAAAAAAGATATCCTGAAAAATTCTAAATCCTCGAAAATGGCAGCGGTGTTTGAGCAGGCGGACTGACAACGCAGGCAGGCGCTTCGGTGCAGCCCCTGATTTCGTATGAAGCACCCATGCACCCCTGAGTTAGGTGCGAACTTGAGTAGTCACATTTGCGGGTGCGATTCTGTAGCGCACATTTGCACTTGGACCACGCTGACCAGCTAGACCATTGCGCCGCTGCTGAAATGTGATGGCTAATGTGAGGTATACGTATGCCATTCTGTAGGTACATACGTTAGGTATGCACGTAATTAGGGCTCGCGCGGGAAATTTTTTTGAAGGACGGGAAAAGTTGGGGAAATTTCCCGTTTTCCCCAAGGGTCCGGGAATTCTTGCGGGAAATGGAAGTTTGGAATTTTGAAGGACGGGAAATGTCGCGGGAAATGGTTTTCAGAATTTTGAAGGACGGGAAATTGCGGGAAAAGGCCTATTTGCCGCGGGAAATGCGGGAAAACAGGAAATTTCCCGCGGGAAATGGCGGTATTTCCCGCAGATTTCCCGCATAAAACAGGAATTTCCCTTAAATTTCCCGCTGAAAATAGGAATTTCCCGTAAATTTCCCGCGGAAAACAGATATTTCCCGTAAATTTCCCGCCCTAGTTTTTTGGTTTGAGAAGTTACTAATGCAATATCTGGCCGCTGCAAGCGTTCCTTTAATATGGATGACAAGTCCTGTTGTCTCTTGATGTAAGCTGTAAAAGTAAAGGTGAAGTTGCCCTTTGTGAGATGAACAACAACTGTATAACAGTGTTTACCACGAACTAGCCGGTACCCGTGCCTACGGCCCGGCTACAGCGCCGCGCCCGTGCCGTGCCGTACAAGCACCGGATAAAAATGACTTTTCAAAAATGGAACAAGCACTGGATAAAAAATGATTTTTTGGATTTGCAGCTCCCTTGGCCAAAAACTGAATCCGCCACTTGAGCAATGTGCTTCTTGATTGCCCGTTTCGACCAACTTCCGCAGAATTGCCAATGCGAATGCACCATCAGACGGTGTTTTAAAAGCCTTACCTGGGGGGCACGCTTGCTATGTACATAATGGATATGTACCGAGTTCTGACCTATGGGCATCGAGACTGGACAATCAAACTTTATCATAAAACAATCGCACTATTCTTAAAAAAACATACTCACATGAACTCCTGCTGGTCGAGTAGTGCGGCAGGGTGGACGGCGGGCGCGATGCCCTCGAGGGTTGCCGCGATGAGGTTTGGCGACGGGTGGTCACCGCGGGTTGCGGCTGGATGCGCACTGGCCTGGCCACTATCTGCCTCGGCCTGACAAACGGCGGGCGAATGGGACGTTCGTTTGATGACACCCCGCCGCCCCTGTAGGCTGCTATTGAGGCGGTGTCCGGACTGAGATCCGGGAATTGTTGCCGGTAATTACGGTCGGGCACCGCCGGGGCACGTTGAATGCCTGGAGAATGAAGCTGTTTGGTTGGTGGTGATGCACTGACGGTGGTCTGAGGCACCATTCCAGTTGGTTACGGTAGCGCGTAAAAACGGCCTTGGGATTGTATCAAATGTTTTTGTGAATTGTACGGCAAACGTGCTTTTCTATCTGGCTACGAGGCTGTTTCGATGTGCATTCACAAGAAAGGCGGTGTACCCGGCCATCGTTAGCGCGAACGCACCAAATGCTGACGTGACCTCGAGAAAACTGTGTAAACATCGATTGGGCTTGAGGAGTCATCAAAGTCCACTGGATTATACTTTCGTCGCTCTCAAACATCGGACACTCATTTTCGGCATAAGTACCATTCCGTTACGCAAATGAGATAGGGCGAATTTACCTGGCGGCATGTACGATTCGACGGATTCTGACGAGGTTGGATATTCGAATCCTGTTTCCGGTGGTTGCACGTGGTGCGTTAACGGCTTATACCTGAGAATTGAATGGAAGGCAATGACCACCCGCATGTGCTTGTTTAAAAGATCAAATTTATCCCGATATATGACAAGCATGAACATCAGTACGGTTTCTTTCAAAAAAAACACCTAACATTACGGCAGCCCACCCCATACCTGGAGTCGTGCTGTTGTCTCCTGTCATAAGTCTGGAACACGGGTGTATTCGGTGTGGGGAAAGGTCTGGGACTCAGACGCGGCTCAACATACGGCGATGTCTGGGGCGGAGCTGGGCGCGAACGGGCGCCGACAGCAACTGCTGGCTTCACAGGAGAGAAGTTGACCTGGATTTTAACAAAAGTTCGAATTGGTAAAAATGGAGTTTGGATCAAAAGTCTCAAAATGATCTGAGATGACACCAATTCCATGCCCGTGTGGCAACCAAACCCATCGAAACAGCTACTGTACACTTGGTTGCGTGTTGTGAGGCCAAGTATTCGCACCAAGTTCAAGCCACTGCTAAATTTTCATAAACTCCAATCCCGATCCCATCATACCTTGACATTATGACTGGATGTCGAATCGGCGCCGATGTACGTCACAGCGCTTGGTCGTACGAACAACGGATGTGGCAGTTCGCGTTCGCGCGGCGGTACCGTCACACGAATCGTGTTCGGCCGAGTTCTGGCCGAATATTGGTCGTCCTCTGGTCGTTCTGGTTGTTGCTCATAGGTACCGGAATCAATTGCCGGTGGTTCGTAGGCCGGTGTGGTGAACGACGGGGGAAGTTCGGGGATCTCTGGGACGTCCGGCACGTCGGGCACAATCTCGGGCGGTGGGTAGGTGATTTCGGGCATCGGGTCGGGTTTCGGCGGTTCCGGCGCGGGACTGGGCACAGCGGCCGGGTACGTGAGCGGCGGCTTGGTGATGTAACGAACGGATACGTCTCTGGCCACCGGCAGGTTCGGAGGCACCGTGTAAGGCGCCGGTGGGGGTGGCGGGGGGAAATTAGGCGAGACCACCTCAGCGGGCGGCGCTGGTCGTTCCGTGTAGACGGACTCTGGCTTGGTGGACGTCGGTTTCGGGTGTTGCGGCTCGGTGTAGATTGGCGCGGATGTGGTCGGTTCGGTTCGCTCGAGATACGGGTGGTCCATCGGTACGATGACCAGATACGAATTGTCGCCGAGTCGAACGGTCTGATGCATGCCCTTGAACTGTTCGAGCAACTGCGCCGAACTGCCGTACATGTTGGCCAACGCGGCCGGCAACGGCCCGTCGTAGGGTCGGAACGTGGTCGTGCGATGCCGGGTCGTTCGCGCGTACGTCGTGCCCTTCGGCGCCGTTGTCGTCCGCTCGGTGGTGGTCGTCGTTTCCGGCTCGATGTTGTAGGCGGCCGGCGCCGGTTGGAAACGCGGCACGAATGTTTCATGGTGTCCACCTTCGGGTTCGATCTGCCCGGCCGGATACCGCGCCGGTTCGGCATCGACGGGTTGGTTGTACGACGACGGCGGACCACGAACGCCGACGGTCGGCGGGGCGATCGATTCGGGATCGTAGCTGATCGGGGCCTCGATCGAACCGGCTTGCTCCTGGTAGGACTCCTTGAGCACCGCTTGTCGTTCGTCCGTACCCGACACCGGTACGGGGTTCGGGTCGGACGGTATCCGGGTGTAGGGTCGCGGCGACTTGGTCGGTGGACGGGCTGTGTCGTGCACGTCGGCGCTGCCCGGCCGTTGGTCGTATGGCCGCTCCAACTCCAACCGATACCGATCCCAGTTAGTGGGCAGGCCTGCAAATAGCATAATAACGTTTCGTGATCGTTATTCGTAGATCTAAAGGCAAACTACGCCAACACGAGCCCGATTTCGGAGGCGATGAACGTGCAAAACGCGAAGAAAGAGAAAATCATCATGCTCCACGATGTACAACGTGTAACGTTTCCCAAATCAGTCTGAATGTTTCACCATTTTGCCAGCTCCGAAATCGGGCTCGTGTTTGCGTAGTTTTACTTTACAATGAATTTCATCGCGTATATGTAAATCTAATGTTTCACAAAATCAGAAAAAAATCCGTCAAGACAGTGACCTCTCGGTGGAGGCGACCAATGCGCCCAGAATGAGGTGGTGGTCGTGCTCGGTGTCGTCGTGGTAGTAGGGGGTGGGAACGTGGTCGGCAGAATTGTTTGCAGTTGTTGGTGGACGAATTCGCGACGGGATTGGTATGGGTCGGCCTGCAAACACGAGACACGTGTGCATTCCATTTACCTAAAGGTACACCGTTCCAGTCCAACCTTCTTGCCATAGAGCTGTTCCCACGCGATGCGTCTATCCTCCTCCCAAGGATCATGGTAGTCGTATTCGCTGGGGTTCACTTCGGCCTGAGATGGGTGCCGTTCTTGTGAAACGTTAGGTTTTTAAGTTATAGTTATGTTTTGTGAGGAAAAGTGTGCAGGGTTATGTTAGTGCACTGCACATATCATTACGTGATATGTGTATGTGGATGTCGTTCCATTCCATGCTTTGGTGTTGGATGATCAGTTAATTGGTCGACCTACATATATCAACGTAAGTAGTGCCGTTAGCAAGTACTATGCATCAGATGAGAAAATGTGAGCCCCAAAACCAAAAACGTGTGACAAAACAAAAGCGTGTGAAACATCACATACACGTGGTGGTGCAGTGCCAAGAATCGGGTCCGGGAACAGCGCCATCATTTTGCGCACCCGACGGGGGTCGACCAGAACGGGAAGGTTACTCTCCCCATCAAGCAGTTCAGGGGAAGACTCGACGTGATTGGGCTTGCCCAGGTGCTGCGCTGGTGGGAAGACAGGGGTTGGAGGAAGTGCGTCTTTGATCATCACTTCATCGATAAGGGTTTTTGGCAACGGCCGAGGGGGAAGGGTGCTGTCGACGATCTGGTCATCGGGCAACGGGGGCAACGTTCCTGACGCGGCCACGTGAGAGGCTAGGAATTCCGGGGGAAGAATGTGCTCGAATCTCGGCGGGTCGGGAATGGACGCAAGGGGTTCAGGGGCCGTTTCTCGTGACGCGACCAGCAGACGTTCGGCTATTCTGCGCGCGGTTGCGTTGACGGTCACTGGTATTGGTGGGAAATCGGGCGGGAAAGCCGGCACGGGCAGAATGGGAAGATCATGTGGGACGACATGGTTTTCCTTGAAAGTGGATTACGTTGGTTTGAAGTCCTGAAGAGCTCTTAAAATTTCTAGTGACTATTCGAGACTGTTAGGTTATATGATTATGACAGTCAGCTGAAGGACGCCTCACATTCTCCTGCTGAATTCTCGTTTACGTTTGCGCGCAATCACTGCAGGAGCGTTGTTAAACGCACAGACGTTTTGGGGCTAAAGGGGACTTTACGCACCGAAGTGGAGAGCGTTTTTTTGACAATTGCCTGCGCTTCCACATTCGGATTGTGCAATCCAATTTGTATTTAATTTACACGTTGCTGTGGAGTTCTGAGAATTCCATTTAGCTTGCGCGCAATCGTCCTTCGAGACATCGGCCCTACATGTCAAACTCGAGTGCAACCTGTTCAAAACTCCCAAGCTCCAAAATCCAACAGGTTCACAGTCCTTGCCACCTAAACAGCTACAGACCTCCTCTTCACTGCGGGGCAATTCGGATATGACGATTGGGGACTCATAGTAATCATCAACGTCGGTCTCGCTGGAAACGGTGGTAGGTTCCAGTTCCCGTTCCTCGAGTTCCTGTCGGTTCCGGAACTGCAAGTTCGCGTCCAACAATTCTTCCATGTCAGCGGGATGGCGGGGTCGGCCCTCAACGCCGTCCGTCAGATCTAGTTCGGCCGGTTCGTCTGATGTTTCCAGCTCCGATTCTGGCACATCTGGTAGATCGGCGGTGTCAGCGGTCGCAACGGGAAATGGCGGGGGCAATTGGTCGGGCTTGAGAGAACGGATATTATTGGTTAGATTTCTTGCACCCGCATATGGTGCATTATGTTGTTACTGAAGATGTTGAAAAGCATATAATCTAACAGAAACCCTAATATACATAGCTGTTAAGTGATTATTATGTATAGTGTTGGTGAACGTGTTGTGTGTTAAGAAGACCAATGTCGTTAACCAAAAGTGTTCTAACCCGCACCTTAAACAAGAATACACTTGTGCACAACCATGGACTTGGGCATCTACCAGGCATTCCTGGTGTCTAATATCTCACCAAAGTGCAAATGCAAGAACAACAGCTGGAAAACAGACCCCAGAAAGCGCCATGACAAACAACACCCAAAACACACCGTGCCATCCGGTTCAGTTCCGGTCTGCGCCAGGAAGCGACGAACCTGTTCCTCAAAATGGCTCATTCGCGTCACTTGGCTATCCGGCGCCGGAGTTACTTCGCGTTTCTGTGTCAGAGTGTGAAAAATTTTAAAGAAAAAGATCCCGCTCGTATTATTGGAAGGTGAGGAAAATGATAAGCCGGTGATATGGGCATTACCCATAGAGGTGCATGTAAACCAAAAGTCGCGTACAGGATGTATACCATGTGAAGTGAGCACAATACTGCTGGTCACATGGTGATAAATCGTTCCGAACAAAAAATATTCAGTCATGTTGAAGTGTTGCTGATATTAGTAACACAGCATCGTGATTGAGGAGCAAATGCAGCAGTGTTTGGCGTGCACCGCGTGCATGAAGCGGAGTGACAGGTCTAGGCCACGCCGGTTCATGTTTGGGCCAGCGTTTAGTGCGAGGCTTGGGTCAACCAACATAATAATGTATCAGAGCGCCTCAGAACAGCCGAAACCTAAATCGCCAGGCGAAGCCTAGACCAGTATCGCATGTATATCGCACGAAAGCTATACACGTAAACATGGCAGCAGCAAATAAATCAAAGTGTGGCAAATAAATGAAACATCAACTGCAACTCACAGCTGGCGTCGTTGGGGCGAACTTTTCGCGTGCCATGATGGCAGCCAATGCGGCACCACACGGTTTGCGTTGCATGTTCTCTCCGAGGCATCTGCGGTGCAAAAAGGTGCGGTCTTCTAGCCACAATCCCTCAAAGTTGCCATATCATTGGGCCGAGTACAACATCAACACCCGTCTGTCCTGATGGGAACCCCGCCATGCACATTCCTTCGACCCCGCACTATACGACAGAAATTAACGGTTTTTCAAGCAGCAGCTGTGTGACCAGTCACAAACGGTTTGCACCCTAACAACCGCATGCTGCAGCTTAATGCTGCGGCAGAAATAAATGAATGCCGCGCGGGTCGTGGCCGCCCTTCCGCCTAGCGACCCCGCCGCCCCCCGGGCCGCGCCCACCCCCGCGCCGCCCGCGTGTCCGCCGATGCTGCCCTCCACCACTCTCTATATACCTCCCACCCGGCGCCAGCCCCACCCCTCCCGCCCGCCCCCCATCCCCCACAGAACGGCCAGCCGCCCAGTCGACCCCGAAGCGTAAACTGAAAGAATTGTTGTTGTTGGTCGCGGACGTGACTATTGTGATGTAGAGCTTGACTGTACTCAACGTTAGCTGCAGGTCGCAACATGAAATCAAAGAATAAAAAAAAACCAAAACAACAACAAATAACACACGGCTGTGAGGTGAGCTTATACAGTCCGTACTAGTGTAGTCAACACACGCAAAGCCAGGAAAACCAAAAAAAAAAAAAAAAAAAAAAAAAAAAACAAAAAAAAAAAAAAAGTCACATGAATCACCAAATGAGGCTGGCTTGGAACCCACACCAAAGTAAAAACCCACACAACCGAACACGAGCCCGATTTCGCTGCTGGCAGATTTGTGACACATTCACACTGTAAGTGGTTGCTGATTTGGGAAATGTTACACGTTGAAGAATACGAAGTGGAGCATGATGATTTTCTCTTTCTATTCGTTTTGAACATACACCACCTTCGAAATCGGGCTCGTGTTGGCGTAGTTTGCCTTTACCAAGTCAGCCGAGTTAGGCAAAAGTTTTTCAGCACAGCAGTGAACTTGGGAAGAGGAACGGCATGCAAAGCATATTAAAATGACGCAGATGGCACTGCCGGAGTTTTCCATGTGATACCCCCGGGGCTCTACTCGGAAAATATGGAAAATCGGCTGTTTTTGTTTCAAACACTTTACCCAAATAAAGCCCGCGGGGGCTCGATCCGGAAATGTTTCTCAATAGAGCACTCGGGATATTTGCGTAAGTTTTTGAAATTACTGGAAGTCATCGCTAACGTTTTGAATGTTATCTACGATCGCTTTGTGTGATTTTCAAAGCACGTGTAATTCGATCTTGCTGAAAAAAATGTGCGAAAATGACATGTGTGTGCCTCGTTTGGAAAAAAAAACGTTCATGGTCGATTTTTGGAAAACTAGTTTTAACAGAGCCCCGGGGAGTCTATTCGGGGGATGGATATGGAAAACTCCGGTATGATGCGACGCGATGAAATCGAACAAAATTATCGAGATAAAAGAGCCGAAGAACCAAACTACACTGCATAGGTATGGTGGTATAGCCCCATAAAGACTGTGAAAATTGCAGATTTCTGTACAGACTTTCGTGAATTCGTCGGCGAAAAGAAACAGCACAGTGTGATAGTGAAATCAGCGGCCATTATGAAGAACATTTGACAGGTTAGAAATTAGAGTACCAAATAGTAATAAAGTAATCAGTTGCAGAATATTGAGGTACGCCAGGTGGGTAAAGACAGAGAGCACATTACCTTCCTGTTACACTTACTGTATCCTGAAAAGGAGAAAAAGCGGAGCTTTACCAAAATGCTCACGTATATGAACCCCGCAAGAAATAAAAACAATATAGTACTTATAGTTGGGTAGTATTCTGCTTAACGACTTACTGCCAGAAGCGCGCCTCGCCGAGTGTATCATGTCCGAGTAGGGTTTGGGCGTAACAAAACCGGCGAACTGCACCAGTCTACCGGTGGCCGGTTTCAGCGGCGTCGGGGTTGCGGCCGTTGCGAGTTTGCGCAGTTGACGTGCGTTGATCTCGGCAACCGGGTCATCGGGCCGACTGCTCGGTGGCGCTGGGTTAGGCGAGTGTCTGTAAAATGCGCGATAATGCGTGCGCGTTTGCGTTTGGGTTGGTGGCCCGATCGCATATCGCTTCGTGAATCGCCCGGGCCACAGGGTCATCATCAGTGCGTGTGGTCGTGTGTGATGCCAACAAGAGGGCTGTTTCTCGCCTGTTTCGTTTATGTGACTGTTACTCGGCAGAATCCTCAGTGTCCATGGATATTCAGGCTGGGGATTTGGTCGAGTCCAACACGACTATATGCAACATTTCCAGCACGATTAACGTTTGTTGTGGTTTGAAAGCCTGTAGGACCCCGGCTGGCTTGGTCATACAGAAGAGTAGTAAGGACTGGTAACCCATCGGTGCAATTGTCAGACCCACGCACAGTGCTCCACCCCAACATCGTGTTTCTCTCACTCACACGATGATTGTGAAAACAAGCAACAAGTGACAAACATCCGCCACAAACCTGGCTTGCGGCTGCGCGTATCCGTCGTTGCCGGACACCGGTGGCTGCTGTTGATAAGCGCTGGGCGCGGCCGGGCTCGGTTTCGGTTCATACGGATCGGGGGGCGCTGCTGCCGGCACCGCGTAGGGATCAGACGTTGCTCGCGCATAGGGTTCCACCGGTGTCCCACTTGGCGCGTACGGATCCGTTGGAGGCGAAGGCGCCGATGGTAAACTCGGTTCCTCATAACCGCCTGACGCAGCGGGGGCAGCGGGCAGACTCGGCACGTAGACACCAGGTGACGAGGGGATGCTGTAGGGGTCAGGCCTAGTCGCCGGTGGTGGGGGCACGGCTGGGGATTGGGGATATCGAGATCGACTTGGCTGTCTGTAGGGATCGGCCGGTTGGGGCACTGGCTCTGATGCCTGAAAGGTTGGGACAATGTCAACTGCGTGGTCATGTATAGTGATGCAGTTCGTACATATAGGGTGGCACAAAAGTAGCTACACTTAGTTAAGGATGACGTGCAAGAAAGTCGCACGAAAAAGTTTCAAGCAGGCTAAAAATTGGCAGCCAGGATTTTTCGGACCCAGGGAATCCGGAAATGACCTTACTTTTCAGTCTAGGCGTTTGGGTCCAAGACACATAGTCCGTCAAATTTGGATCAGAAAACTTGGTCACCGCGGTTTCGTGGATCCAAAACATCCTGGCTAAAAACTGAGCCCATTTTCGGATTCTCCGTGTCCGAAAACCCCGGTTACCCCATTTTGTCCGATTTGAAGCCTTTTCTTACGACTTTTTTGCACGTCATCCTTCACCTAGTGCAGCTAGTTTTGGGCCACCCTATACATACATATATAGTGTCTCCGCAAGCTGCAGCGGCGGCAGGGTTGTTTGCCCCACTACGGGGGGGCACATAATGGGTGGGCCATCACACACACAAAGACGGTCGTTGCGCCCAACCGCGGCTCACCGCAGTCAACCCAGTGGGTCTCAATCGGGCACACTTTGTCTCTGTGAGACATATGAGGTCTTAGGCGCGGCCACGCAGTCACCCGTCGCGGTGGGCAAAAAGAAGCCTGCCACTGGTTGCGCTCTCGCATCCGTGTCATTACAATTTGCATGTCACAATGCGTGATGGATGACCAAAACAACACAGCTTCCTTCTAAAGTTTTGCCCCGGTAATCGGCACATTGAACTCACATAATTTCTTCCCGGTACGTCTGATCCGAGCGATAAGGAGGGCCGACTAGGTGCGAGTAGATAGCTGTTGTCCACGCCCCCGGCGGGGTGCAGTGGTTCGGGTGTCACCGCGTATGGATCATGCTCGGGAGGATGTGTGAACCAGTAGTATTCTTGACCTGAAAGTTCAAATGGTGATGGATGATGTTTTTCGTAATCTTTAGTTGAATATATGGCTCTCAGAAGGTGTCCGTTCCACTTGTACTGTAAGCAGTTTTTTGTAAGGCTCTAGTGTGATGTTTCAGCGAAAGACCTGACTACTACAATGACCACAAATCAGTCGCGAAAAAGAAACAAGCAAACAAACAAAGACGAGTCTCACCAGTAATGAGGAGCTGCGTATTCGACAGCAGTAATAGAAGAAGTCTCATTAAAGACTCCATGCAATGAATTGATCAGTAATCAATAATGTCTCCTCATGAAACCATTTACAGTTTGATCAGGCAGCCGACCTGCCACCGTTACGCATTAATTGACTCCCTTCAGACGCTGCCGTTTGAGTCTGACCCTCTCTCTCTCGATCAAGTTATCGATCCAGCCACAATTATTACCTCGATCTAGGTGATCACACACAAATTTCACTCGAAATGTCGCAATTCTGTAGTTGTCTGAAACAATGTTTTAACTTTGCCTGGTGCAATATATGTTTGATGACCTGCAACTCTAAACCTGGACCTTGGTGAAATTAAATGAATTACGGTCATTTTAAGCCGTCTTTAATTTCAGTGTTATACAGTTAAACACAAAAGTCAATGACCATGTACATTATGAACGAAGCGGCGCTCGTCGAACCGCACTGTACGGCCACTGACACGTGAAATGGACTGCAAGTGTGTTTATGTCGGAATCGGAAACGGTCGCATAACTTTAATGACGTATAAATAGAAAAGGTCTCTTCCAAATTCCGTGATGGTCAGTCTTAATGCTACAAAGTGCACGGAAAGCCCCATCGTATTAAAATAGAATGTAGGACAGGACCATTTGACAAACATGCACAGGCAATGGGCACGTGTTCATTAAACCGTTCTGGGTTAAAAGATGCACCTGGCCCGATGCAAAGTGTTGTAATCGCTATCTCCGGTCAGTTGGTCTGGCCATCGTACGTGTCAGAATGAATAACTGCATTCCAGCTGACTTGAATCACGGAAGTTTGTGACAAAAATTGTCACTGAAGTGCATAACATGAAATACCGTTGAAGCGAAAGGTTGAATTGAAGAGTTCGCAATGACCTCTGCATTTTTCACGAATGGAATGAAGAATGTCACCAACTTGGCTTCATGATACCAAATGCAATGGTCATTCTTGTTTTTTTACCCAATTAAATTCAAGTCTCATGATTGTCTGATAAGACATATGTAGGAGTTTATTGCAACAGGGTCAAATAGCGTGATGGGTATTATAGTCAGAGGTTGTTTGACCGGAAAACGGGATCTGCATCATAAGGTTAGGGTATTATTCGTGGCTGTAGGTATACATACACAGTAGATTGATACAAAGATACAAGATTGGTATCTGACGTGCACTTCGATCCAAAGATAATGAGATGGCTGGTTTGTAGTCAAAACGTTTAGTGTAATAACGGACAGTTTAAAATATCAAAAATAGTTTATATGGTGCGCTGAGAATTATAGCACCAGGTCTTCTGTATGGTCGGCTAGGTTTCTGTATGTATTTTGCGGGGGAAAGGAACTGTGATGAGACAATGCGGATGAAGAATTATATGCACCGTTTGAATGATGTGTTATTGTGCAATATGCACGTTGGGAAAATCGTGTGTGTGTGTGCACTTTTGCACCGAGCAATATGTGCAGTGCAGTGTGCATATTGCGCATACAGTATGATGCAGCGGGAATTGTTTGTAAGTGGAACAAATAAAGAAAGAAAACATCCGTGTATTGTATGTATGTACGTACATATAATGTACTGCACACTGCAGCCAGATTGCATGGGTGCACCGCTCCACAATAATGCCTGTATTTACGTGACGTCGGTACAACATGACGTGTTGAGCGATGTGCATGACACAACACACGCGAAACTGCAACTCTCGCCATCCCCAATAAATGATCGCTTTCCGTACATGTTTTTTTATGATGGACAGTTTCCAAACGCAAAAAAACACGAATTTCGATGATATGCGAATTTGGGGCTATAAATTTCCCGAGAAATCAGTTCCGCCAGATTCGAATTGCGATTTACATAATTTGTTCTCGAGTTTGCAAAAATCAACTTACTTTTGGTGTATCACCGATACACACTTTGGCGCATACCGCGTGCGTTGTGCTCCATTTAACATGCTGCCATCTTGCATGTGTGTTAGTAATGTGCTAGTATATTGTATGTACGTATCGATGTTTGTCTCTGATGCATGCGACCAAGAGCCCTTCGATGTGTGCGGTTTATTTATTTAGCGTTTTTCCACGCGTCACAGACAAACAGCCGCGCAGGCACACGGGCACAAACGAGCGTTACGAACACGCCACCAGTTGGAGGAGATTGACGGTTAATACACCGATCTTTCTTCTTCTTTTCTGATGCTTTTGCAAAAACGCGACGTCTTTGTATAGTTTGTCGTGCCGGACGGAAGTGTAGTGTCAACCTAAGCCCCGCATTTTATATATGTGGATGTCACACATTAGACAAATTGCGATTAGTAACAACACTAGCACGGGCAACACCCAAACACCGGATCTCCGACAACTATTGGAACTGTTGGAAGTTGTATCATGCAACTTGTATGTGCACTAGGTAGAGATGTCATATATCGTGCTCCATGCAAATGTTCTGCACGTGCGGCAGAGTGTTGTTGACTCCAAGCCAAGTGCAACACCAAGCACCAAAGGTTCTCTTGCGTTTCGTCGAACCATCATGGCCAGGAGAATGGATCTCTTATCTCGCGTGCCACTATCAGCCACTGACCGGCCGATACGAACGTGTGCTGGCAAGGCAGGGCAACTACATCGAGTAGCACCCTAAGGCAGAGGATGCGTGGGTGGGGCACAGCCGAAAACGTTCTGACCCACCTGGTATGTCATCATGTCAAATACCACATATGGTATACACAATTGACTTATCAGATCTTATTAATCGTCATTAGGTGCCCTTGCCCAGCCCACATAAAAACAGGTCAGCCGAGAACTGAAAAAAAACATATGACAATGATTGCTGATTGTCCGCGCTAATACACCCGACAACGGCGTAGTGGACTACCCACTGTGTCGCAGCGGTGTCGACGTATATGTACATACGTACATACACGTGGAGTATCCATCCGATATATGTAGATGTACACGAATCGGGCTGGCTATGAGTGTGTGAACGTTTTTGCACCCATCATGTAGATACTACAATTATACGACACAAACATCCGCAACGTCTGCATAGAACCAACTGCGTCGACTGACAGCGTCAGCTGTGGAGAAACACGACAAGCCAGCAAACAACGATACGACAACGCAAGTTTGGGGACTGTCTCTTTTATACGAAACAAAACGTTTAGCGAACAATCACAGTCGGTGTGTATGCCGGGGGCAGATGAGTACGCATGTGTACGTACGTCGTGTGCCTGTGCAACATAGGTAACTGTTTGTGACCTAATTCTCCGTGTATTATGTCTCCATGAGACGGGCGTCAGTGCAGAAAACACGATGGCTGTATTAAGTGTGTTTTTAAATGCGCGCATCGCATGCCCATCGAACACATATATATGTAGACACCCCGATTATTTCACGTGCGCGTGTGTTAGAGAGCATCTTCTAATCATTCATGGACATAAAAACGTCAGTGCCTTTTATCCGTATTGGGCCGGGATCGGGAAACTGTCAGAAATTGTGCAGAAAGTACGAGGTATGCAGTGCAAACTAGGCGGTCTACATTGTCTCAAATTGGGCCCAATGGAGAACCTCTCAGCGCAATTTTCCTTTCCGCGCTGAAAACCAAAATTGGGCGTTATTCTCCATTATTTACAGTGGCCGATTAATAAAAAAAACGGATAGGCAGGCGTGCGGATCGCTAACGTCATCCCACCGTTGATCTGTGTTGAGTAATGATGCTCCCAGAAATCATATGCATTGTGCACGTATAGTAGGAAGGACGGACCGTAAAAAATGTGTCAAACGGTAAAGTCAACGAAACGTTGGACTGTTTTTATTTGTAGGTAGAAGTGGGTATGCGCAGAAACAAAGACATAATGTGCTTATCGGTCCAACGTTCATATAATTTTACTAAAATGGTTATAGGCAGTGGTTTTTTAAAAAAAAATTTTTTTTTTTATTAAAAAAAAATTTTTTTTTTAAAAAAAAAATTCGTTCCAAAAGTTAAAAAAAAAATTTTTTTTTTTATTATTTCAAAATTCGAAAATTTCTCTATTTTTTTGCTCTAAAAGTGCTATTTTTTGCATAAAAATTGCTACTGTTAACATCACCCGACCCTACCATGGGTGTATTGGGTGCCATAATCGTTGTTTTGTGGCATCTAGACATAGTGCACACACTCACATGGCCTCTCATGTGATTACACATGTACATGTGACTGGGCGGGCATGCATTTATCCATGCAACAGACCCGAAAGCAGTGATTCCGTGTGATATTCACTCTATATTTACACTGTTTGTCACATATTTGCATTGGTCGTGTACCAAGAGGCAATAGTTTCACCCAAATTTACCGTCTTGAGTGTCACAAAGCCACACCAAGGCACCCACACCACGTGGAGGAAGTGTACGGGTGTGTACCTGACTACTGTTTGGTACTCATTGACCATTGTTTGGTATTGTTTTCGTGTCGTGAGTGCTTTATATGCACTTACCACACGTTATGGAAGAAAAATGCCACTATTTTTTGCTTTAGCGCTTATTTTTTTTCGTTTCTGGCAGTTTTTGGCTGGAATAAAAAAATTTTTTTTTAAATTAAAAAAAAAATTTTTTTTAAAAAAAAAAATGGGGTTTGAATAAAAAAATTTTTTTATTAACCACTGGTTATAGGGGCACGCGCTTCGGGTAAAACAAATCATATACTAAAAATTATGAATGAATTACTGTATAACAGTGATTAAGTCAGTCACAAATGACCACAACCGCACGAATTAATGATGGCTTAACGAACTTTGGTGAGTCGACGCGAGCATGAAATCAGCTCATGTTTGTTTTTTGGGTGAGGGTCATTGGGTGCATTCGCACGATGACCTCGATCTGATGCGTCTTCTGTCTGCGGGAGCAAATTGAAACCGGCAACCAAAAACTTGCTGCACAGTCCAGTTAATGTTACCGTTCAGTGCTTGTTCAATTACTAGTTCTCAGCGATTGTTGTCTTTTGCTTATGTATGTATGTGTTTATTTTTTTAGGGTTTTTCGGATCTTGTGTAAAGGTCTTCGCGCAAGCGTACAGATAAAATTTGAGCTTGAATTTGAACCAGATGACATTCTGTAACGCCCCTTAAGACTACAAGTGCGGACGAACGGAATTAGAAAAGAACCACAATAAAGAATTAACCATGAATCAACGGGAACAAGTCCGTGAACCTCTTGCTCTTTAACTGATTCGTAGAACGCAACAAGCAACAAGAAACTAACTTAACATGGCTCACTGATGGTCGCACCACGCGTCTGAATCAGTTAGTTTGTTCATGAACACCGAAAATCGACACCACACATGTATGCTCTGACAATTATTTTGGGAGAAACTTTTCAAACGCGGTGCCTGATCCGTAAAGCGCATGATGCGTGCACTGGCTATAGCGGTCACGTGACTTCTGTAGCCAGTGCACGCATAATGCGCTTTACGGATCAGGCAACGCGGTTGAAAAGTTTATCCCAAAAGAATTTCCAGAGTATGTGTACATGACAAAATCAATTGAGCATTAAAAATATGGCACTCGAGAAAAGTGTCGCAACGGTATGAAACAGTAGCAATCGTAAAAAACAATCAATGATTGCAACACTATAATCGCAGGATTATGTATACACAAGATTAGTTACGTCTTATACAAAACCACACGTACAGTCCGTGACGAATTATGTGGACGCTTTTCAACGCCGCCGCGCGCGCGGCAAGCGTTGTGCATATTAGGGTGCACCACAAGGGTAGGTAGACTTTTCAGAAAAAATCCTATAATTGGAGGTAACGGATGGACTTTGTGGTCTACCGTTGACAAATTATGTGCATAGCCAGGATTTAGCCACTGTCCAAATTTGGGTAAATTTTAGTCTGCCATGCCCTGTTGCCATTTTTGTGATTATCGATTGATGCCGCGCGCGCGGCGCGCGCTACTTTTGCCTCGCTGTTAGAGCCGGTTATTGATTGTGTGCTGCATTCTTATATGCACAACGCTTGCCGCGCGCGCGGCGGCGTTGAAAAGCGTCCACATAATTTGTCACGGACTGTATGGATGAATCTGGAGCAGTTCGCGCGTCACACGTGCACCAATTCATTATACGATATTACGGAGGTGTTTTATTGTGCATCAAAACCGCTAAAACGCACAAAGTGTGGTAGATCTGGGTATGCTCAACTCAAATGAAATTAATCGTTGGCACAGCGAATAAAACTGTGATCACGGAATTTTCTTTTTTTCTGACCGGGCGATCGGCACTGCCTTCACAATGGTTGTGGAGGGTAATGCGTTGATTTATGGTACCGCGCAAGATCGCGCTACACATAAAATCACACTTAAAACGATGAAACGTTTCCACAACAAATTATTAGGAGAATGGTTCGTGACAAATGCTGGCATTTTGTATGTGCAAATTAGTAATCGACGTTTTCTACTTTCTCACACCCCAGAATCGGGGTTCAAAAGCTGCAAATTTTCTACAAAGCACCCGGGCCACTACACGGACTTATTTTCCACCAGCAATAACATGTCGAAATAGTTCAAATCCGAGCTGCGGACTCGAATTGGATTTTTTTTGTTATTGTGTGCACGCTTAAAGTATACTGTGGATATTTTCCACCAATTTCCGCTCCGGGCAGCCTTGAAGGGTTCGCGGAAAAGTCGGGGCACAGCGAACAAGTACTATGACGCGATGGCCGTTACTTCTAATGCGCCGCTGTTATGAAAGACGAATAGTTCTAACGAAAGGAAGTTTAGAACCCGACATCACATCAATCCAAAGTGCCGTGTTTGTGTTTACGATCAACGAAGATGACAGTACTTTGCGCGATCCTAAAAAAACAACCGCTGTTCACATTTTACAAATTGTAGTTACGAACATACATTTGCATCCCAATTTGAACTGTTGTTTACTCAACACAGATTTTCGGAACTGGTCATTACGCAGGTTCGAAAATGAAACGTTTCAAAAGAACCGAAACCCGCTCGAAAGGTATAATCTTTTGAAAAAACACAATGCAAAAGACGAGAGATTGAAGGAAATTGGATGGCCGCGGGTCACAAACTGTAATTTCAACAATGGAAATTGCGAACAAGATGATTACAAAATAACGATTTCATGCCAAAATCAGCAGTGTGCATGTAGATTTTGGAACAGGACAACACGCGTGTGGATTGGTGTGTTTTGTGCGCCGCAGAGTAACGCAACGGGTACCAGGCCTGAGGGAAACAATCATTCTTTTCGTTCGTCTCAGAGATAACAACGTGCGAGACATTGGTTTTTATGATGATAATGAAACAAAGCGCGTGCAGTTGCTCGAGGCCAATTCGTCAAAGTGTCTCCCTTTTTTTGAATTTTTTGCAGAATTTTTTGGAAAGTTTTAGAATAGTTTTAAAAACAATCTTTCTAATTTTTGCAGTACCTACTTCTTGATTATAAGAGTCGCCTATGGGTATTCTTAACTGGAAAAAGACGCACCAAAACAAACTATTTTATGGAGTACACAGACACTTAACTCGAATTTTTCTGCCTGTGTCCTACACTTAACTCGAATTTTTCTGCCTGTGTCCTAAACCAATATGGTGGGTGAGTCCTGCCCTTGACCCCAAAAACAAAGAAAAAACAATGGAGACGAACATGCGGAAGTGCAATATCTAAAATGCGCTGCATCGAAAACATGTAGGTAACTCATTTCAGTATTTTGATTGCAATCCGACGAAATTAATCACCTGCGTTCTAATACGACGTATAAAGTAGGAAGTATGAATTCAAAAAATGCGTGTTGTTCAGAATTGCTGCTGCTGCGATCAAATCAAATCGCATATACACGCACAACAAACACCCTGGTTCGTAAACAGGTGCAGGGTCATGCGTGAAAAAGTTCAATTGTGTTCCTGGGCTGCTACCGGAGTTTTCCAAGTCCTTCGCACTCTGTGGAGAGACAGAATTATGGAGAAAAACCATAATACCACTGTAAACCGGCAAACAACATCGAGACTTTCCGTTATTCGGCTGCTGTGTCTTGGTGAGGTCTTCAAATGTAATGAAATGAAAAATATTCAAGTTTTTGCTGCCTCGTACATTGTCGAGATTGCTATGCTTCACAGATATATATACATATGTACAATGGGTAGTCCATTTATTCTACAAATAGAACACGTTACATGGAGAATGAGGACGAAAATTAAATGGCGTTATATGGCGAAAATCGTAACCTTTTAACAGTGTTAGTTATACGTAGATTTGGTGAACATGTAAAATTGTGTGACTTCAGCTATAGTGGGATACCCCACGGAACAATTAACATCAGCAAGAGACACACGAATTGAACAACGTGAACCCCAAGTCACACAACATACAATGGCGTGTCCGGTCCGGCAGGTTTCAGCAGTGTGTCTAGGCTTACATTCATGTGGTCAACGGACATGGTCGACAATTGTAGTCAACTCAGCACTAATTCCATGTTGTTTGTGTCCTCACGCTCATGCATGGGCAAAGCGCAATACTCGATACATCAATTCGAAGTCACGCGTATTGAGCTGTCAAGATTGGCACTCTTGCCCCCCTATATCTATCTATCTATCTATCCTCATGCTCATTCAGGATTAATTGAGTGTAGACGACCAGGGCTGACGATTTACGTTGATTATCCAAAGTTTGGCCTGCTCTCCACTGCATTCAGCACACACGGGCGAGTATTACACCTCAATCGCAGGCAAACCCGGGCCTCCATCCCTGAGGGCGAACTCACGTGTTAAATCCGGAATCCGGAACTCGGAAATAATTTGCACGCAAAAATACAAAATACTTCTGTGCTCCGGAATTATTTCCGGAAAACGCGCGGATTTGTATGCAAAAATTGTGCGCGCGTTTCCGGAAACATTTCCGGATTCCGATTTCCGGATTCAACCTAAGGGCGAACTCAGGTTAAATCCGGAATCCGGAACCCGGAAATAATTTGCGTGCAAAAACACAAAACATTTCCGGACTCTGGAAACAGTTCCGGAAAACGCAAAAATTTACGTGCAAAATAATGCATTTTCTGGACATATTTCCGGATACCTGTTTCCGGATTTAACATAAAGCCGCCCAAAGCCCGCAAGGGTCGGTAAATGAGGAGCAGTGTGCTGTTCTGTATGTAAAGAACTCTCCTCGTGGTGGTGCCAGCTTGGAAGAGTTGTTCCGGTGGTACCCTGGCCTACGAAGTTACTTTGCAATAACGAATGTTGCAAGTTAATTTTTAAAAGGAACACTCAAGCGCGCGTCACAACAGAAGGATCTCAATCGTGAAAAGCGATAGAGATAAAATAGACAACTGTAATAGATACGTTAGCGACAAACAATACGTTTAAATATCAAGTACGACGTCAAGCTCAGAAAGTAAAAATATGACATGATTTACAGTTTGAAAGTAAAGAACAAGTTTACAATTATTAAATTCAAACAATCACTTCATATTGGACTAACTTCCGAGCTTCCTCAAGACGTACATACACGTATAGCACAGGGTAACGATATTTATACGTACATTATGACATGTATAACAAAAACACGACGAATTAACGCTTCAGAAAAGAAAGAGGAGAGGGTCAATACTGTTCCCATGCAAAAACAATGGCCATGTTACTGTATTTATGCTGCCAATCAAATGACAACGAAAACCAAAACACATGCCAACCGATCCAACATTCTGTCACCAAAGGCCAGTTCAATTGTCGTTGACGCAAGTCATCGAATTTCGTACATACGCGGGTTTGCGCAAATCGCGTGTCATGTTCTACTGTGGCTGCTCCATACTTATGGGGCCGTCGTGTTTAGAATCAGGCTGATACCGTCATGGCCACGCTACATGTGCAGTATTGATTCCTTTTTGATCTGATCCGTGCAGTATTGATTACTTTTTGCGACCGGTGGTCACCGTTTGTGGCCGGTGACACCATGCGCGCCTGATTGGCTGCGCGAAAATTAGTACCTGCATACTCAACCACGCCGGCCGGTTTGGACAGGTAATACAGAGGGTTGGCCACGACGGTATATCAACGTGGTATGAGAAAGTTGTGCACACAGTGTCCCATTGCATTTGCTATTTCCGCGTACAACATGCATACACGACCAGAATCAAATGAGCTGTGAAGTGTATATGTCTACACCGGTGGCAGTAGTATAACTGCGTAGAACATGCAGAGCGTTAACACATTGCGTCAACGACATCAGAATAAGCCTAAGTAGGGTGCGTGTTGTTGGTCGGTGTCAGCGTGGTGTGATGCCAATCCTTCAGATTCACCGACATCGTCTGTCGTTTCAGCGCCGCGACGAACCCCTTTTTCATCAACGGATGTCGCACCAGAAACAGCCAGACATTCAACATCGGGTTGAAATGGTGGAACGAATGGATGACCGGCCACCAGATCGGGTCAACCATGTTGCCCAAACCGTGAATGGTCTGAGTGTAAATTAAGCTGGTGTTATACAGGCAAACTGCGCCAAAACGAGCCCGATTTCGCAGCTGGCAGAACAGTGAAACATTCTGACGTGGCTGCTGATTTGAGAAATGTTACACGTTGAAGAATACAAAGTGGAGCATTGTGATTTTCTCTCTCTATTCGTTTTGAATACACACCACCTTCGAAATCGGGCTCGTGTTGGTGTAGTTTGCCTTTGCTTGTCCATCTTGGGCTTTGTAGAAAAATGAGGACAAAATTTTCTTTTGTATTTTGTGATAGCGTTGGATCACTGATTTCGACCAGCGCAAAAGTTGTTCCCCTGCACCAAATTAACAACTCTTACGCTGGTCGAAATAGTGCTCGAACACTATCACAAAATACATATGATTCAAAGAAAAATTTGTCCTCATTTTTCTACAAGGCCCAAAGTGGACAAATAAAATAACTCGAGCTTGATGGGTTATTCTTGCTCCTTACTCACAGCAGGCGCTTGCGAGACTGGGGCGTTAGAATTGTACAATGAGTCCATTACGTTCGATGACACATACATAGTTCGAAGACTATGGATTAGCTAACAGTATATAGTACCTGCACCAGCAGCCACAAAATAATTGCGAACCAGGAGCACTCGAATCCCCGACCTTCGGATAACATGACCGGTGCTCTTCCAACTGAGCTATGGGCTGGGGCGATTTTAACGCGCACCAAAATTGTCTTGGTTCTTGCGGACGCGCTAAGGCAATGCAGGACCAAATAAGTCGAAGGGACTGTTGTGTGCAGTGTCCAGTTAGAACACCATACGAACACACAGGTGAAACGCTTTGCAGCGTATGCCAAACAGTTTACCCAATGGACGTACCGCGACGGGAATGAGGACAAAGATGAACGTGGCCAGCGTACTGTAGGCCATCTTACGTGTCATCGCCTTTTGCAGCTTCTCGGCCGCAGTCGGTGCCTTGCTCGTGTCGGTCACTTGCTGAAACATTATGGGATAACGAGCAAAGAATGTCAAGTTTTGGAACAAGAAGCTCAGTACTCATAAGTTATTGAACCTCAGAGCCTAAGTCTAAACCTAACGGATGTAAGGTCGCCCTTAGTCGCAGTGGAAAGTGGAAATAAATCATTTTCTGCAGCGGCCATGTTTTGACATGTGAGAAAAACATCTTCTGGTCCGCGCAATTCTCGGCCGCTGATTGGTCAGATTTTGCACAAAAAATGTTTTGTTTCATGGCCATTTTCCATTTTGTGTTCTCTGGTCTATGGATACATCGTAAAACATGTCGTCATATTTTGTAGTCAAACCACACATCTAATTTTCGCGCTCATTTGGGGCTCATGTACAACGGCTTTTTTTGACGACATGATTTGACGACAAAATTGTAATATTATCCTGTTCTCTCACTCCACGTGTTCGATAATAGTTGATCAGCACAACGACGGCAAAGATGGCAACGCTGGCAAAGTTGCCGAGCAGAAACAGATGAATCACGTAGGAATGCAACGATGGCAGAATTGTTGTTGCACTGTAACACGTCGTGCCGTGACCCAGACCTGAAATGGTTTCTCCTCAGTGACGTAATGTTCTGGGTGCGGCAATGTTGGTCTGTTTCGCCCTGCTTTCGCAGACAGACCGAAACGCCGGGACTCATCAGTGCAAACACCTCAGGCAAATTTGCCTCCAAAAAGCCCCAACAGCAGATCTTATTGCTGGCCTGTAACATCACTGCGTGCAAATTCATTCCTTTTAAACAATTGTGCTTTTTTTGGCTGCCCGTTTGTTTCGACCGATGTTTACGCAGACACCGGCGGTGCATCTGGTCATCATCAGTGAGAATCGTCTACATGATGACCCCCGACAGTCTCCCAAGATAATTTCATGCTGGTGGTACAAAACATCGCCAGCACACAAAGTTGTTATTCCAAAATTAGGTTGTCGGACTCAAACAAATTCCGGATAACCTTGCATCGGCGCTGAATTCAAGTACAAGAATCCAGTGACGTAAGCGATGGCGGCGAACACAAAGTTGTGCGCGAACAGAACGCTGACGATCATCCAGCCGAGTTTCGATGTCTGAGTCGATAAATATGTAGGTATAGTAAATTTCTAATTTCGCTGCCTCGTGCATTTTAAAAGTCGAAAGGAAACTCCCGTTCGAAGTGTGTGTGTGTGTGTGTGTGTGTGTGTGTGTGTGTGTGTGTGTGTGTGTGTGTGTGTGTGTGTGTGTGTGTGTGTGTGTGTGTGTGTGTGTGTGTGTGTGTGTGTGTGTGTGTGTGTGTGTGTGTGTGTGTGTGTGTGTGTGTGTGTGTGTGTGTGTGTGTGTGTGTGTGTGTGTGTGTGTGTGTGTGTGTGTGTGTGTGTGTGTGTGTGTGTGTGTGTGTGTGTGTGTGTGTGTGTGTGTGTGTGTGTGTGTGTGTGTGTGTGTGTGTGTGTGTGTGTGTGTGTGTGTGTGTGTGTGTGTGTGTGTGTGTGTGTGTGTGTGTGTGTGTGTGTGTGTGTGTGTGTGTGTGTGTGTGTGTGTGTGTGTGTGTGTGTGTGTGTGTGTGTGTGTGTGTGTGTGTGTGTGTGTGTGTGTGTGTGTGTGTGTGTGTGTGTGTGTGTGTGTGTGTGTGTGTGTGTGTGTGTGTGTGTGTGTGTGTGTGTGTGTGTGTGTGTGTGTGTGTGTGTGTGTGGACCGCGTGGGCCCGGAATTGTTTGCTAGCAAAAGCAGCACACCGTTTACCCATGTACGCCAAATGAAACATCACCGCCACCCACCGACCTGTGCCATGTACCACATTGGTTTCATTGAGAGCAGCAGTCGGTCAAAGCTCATTCCGGCCAACATGGTGCCCGAAGTCATAAAGAAACACAAGTACAACACCATATGCGGCAACAGACTGCATTCCCAGGGCGTCGGTGTCCACTGGAATGCGAATGGCGTATACTTGTGCTCTGAACTCCGGGATGCTAAACATTGAATGGATGATACATATACAAGAGGAAAATCATCAAATGTCTTGTCGGCTTTGAAATGCTTTTCGGCAAACAGGCACAGTTAGTTGCGCCGCACTTGCAAACTAAGCATATATATGAATTTGGTGACAGCGCGCACTCACAAATCTTGATCTTAAGAGAACTAGGGGCCATTGTCGCGGTTCCATAACTGTGTATGCCAGACTTAATTGTGCTCCACTGCGGACAGTAGCGAGTAAGCCAGCGATGATGAACAACCGTACCTCAGCCACAAGATCGATGAGTACCATATGAAGGGCATCAAGAACGTATGAGAATGCCACCATCAAATCAGCGAATGCCACACCTGTTCATGCACCAAGCACATAATGGATATTTATGGATGGATACACGCACCGAATCTATGCACTTCGTGATTGGCCTTGAATGAGAGAGCTTAGTTGTTGACATCAGACAACTTGCCTACCCACAATCGTTATCGTGTCATAACTAGACGGGACCCGTGCCTACGGCTCGGCTACAACACGCCGCACCCGTGCCGTGCCACCCCCCCCCCCGAAGACCCGTTAGCATACCCAAAGCTACCCGTGAAAATTGACCCGTCCGCACCTCCGAGGGAGGGGGCCACACACATACGTCTTCCTGTTTTAGTAGTAGATTAGGCATCCATGCTGACAGAACCTCTGAGATCATTTTGTTAATTCAGCTGACAAATTCTCACATCTTCGGCTCTTTATGGATCATCTATATACAGTAATCAAAACCGGACTGCTGTATGTTCGATTATACTGTGGCCCGCTGTTGCGTCGACAACAATATAGCCAGCAAAAAATAATGGCGAACCAGGAGGATTCGAACCCCCGACCTTCGGATTAACATGACCGGTGCTCTACCAACTGTGGTGCGTACATACATACCTGCGAACACAATGTACTCCTGGCGCGAGCGAAAGGCGCGATGATAGAATATGGTGTACAAAACGATTACATTGCCGACGATGACACAGCTTGCGGTCACCATGTACAGCACAACGACCAAGTTGGTGAGCAACTCGTGTAGGGGGTCAAGCGCGGTGGAATTCATTGCATTCGTTGAGTCGTTGAACATTATTGTACTTTTTGCGACTTGTTATGTGGTCCAGCCCATTTCCACTGGTCTCAACAACAGTAACCGGAACCAAAATTCCGTGTCCAATTAAGGACTGTTGATTCAGATCGGAGTTCTCGGGAGTCAGGTACTGTGTTTGACTTACTGTTTCCATGGAGCTGTGAGATAATGGCGTGTTTTTTCACGCTCCGCTCGCACTCCATTATTATCGGAGAATGTCAAATAAGTCCACTGCGGGTTTATTTGGAATCCACTCACTTCGGAGTTTGAGATTTTAAAATAAAACAGCACGTGACAAAATATGTAGCACACCCTGATTTTGTTTTCAAGCTCTCTATCATTGGCAAAAGGTTTTGGCGTAGGTTCAGCTTAGGCTTAGGCTCACCCCAAACAGCGAATCAGGTCATCGTTGTATTTTGAAAAATCGCTGTTGTGGCCCCCGTGTGCCCCCCGCTGCTCGTTTGTGACACGCAAAAGCGGTAATAATTAGTCGTTCCTGGTTCATGCGGTGTCAAGTCTGTATCCATGGAGCTGCAAAATAATGATGTTTCTTCGTTATCCGTAATTTCCATTAATGACCGTCAAAAGGCAAAAGCGAATTGTTGTTTACTGCAGCAGCAGTGCAAAAATAACCAATAGCGTTGAGAAAATTGCTGACATGGTCAGCATACATAAAAGCAAAAGCGTAAAAGAACTGTTGAAGAAGTGAACCGCAGAAGTGTAAATGCACACCAACTTTATGCAGCTGGGGGTGAAATGGACGGCGCATTTTGACATGAAAATGCACAGTTTTTGTGTCACAGATGTATCGCCTTATATATAATAATGCGTCGTGAGCCCGGCACAACGTAGGCCACCCTATTCCGCGACTTTTCAGGCCCGGAAGTTTAGGCCAGGCCGATTCGGGCCATATTTGACCTATTTATAGGCTTAGGCTCCAGCCCGGGCCTGAATCGGCCGGGCCTGAATGGCCAGGCTTGAACCTGTGCCCCGGGACTGAACCGTCGCACAATAAGGCCACACTGGCAACTGTCAAGCGGGTGTGACCCACGCTCGTGATCGGAGCATCTTTGTGGGCCCCCGGCACTTGCGTGGGTGCATACCCCATCTCGTTCCAACAAAAAAAATAAAAATTTACCAATCAAGCCAAAAAGTAAGGTTTCAATCAATCCAAAAACTAAGGTTTTCAATCCTGCTCGCATAATAGGGGAGTGAATGAGAGGTGCGTTTCTACACAGGAACATCCTTTTCCCTCAGGTGCTACATTTCGCACATGCTTTTGTCCACTGTTACTTCATGTGTTTGTTTCTATGTTTCACGCAAACATTGCTTGACGCACCCATACATTGTACCAGCCCACGAAAGATTCAACCAACACTAATGAACCTCAGCCACTCTGGATTACGGTGGAATTTATCAACGTTTGTTTGAGCAGTTGGGCAACACAAGCCCAACGGTTGTTTCATTTGAAGTAAACAGGACCCCGCTTTATGCATATATTGGCATAATTCGGTCACGTGAGGTTATTTTCAGGCCGCAGCCCTTTCATGCACTGAGGATCCTTCCTCCACACATGCGGATTTATTGGTTGTCATGGCAACTGCACTTTATTCGACCAGGATCATGGGTTTTGCATATTGTTTAGTTCCGTAGTGTATTTAGTTTCAGTTCCGTTGATCAACCGAAGGTTATATTCGAAAGTATTCTTGTGATAAGGGATTTTTCAAGATCATACGTGACTATTCAGAGAGCGCAGTTCAGCATGACCGCAGATTATAATCTTGAGGATCACGTGAACAAACTTCGACTTCTAACCGGTCTCCAAAGTCGCACTCAGTTCATCAGCAACTCCGTCCCGGCTGTCGCTACAGTGCAGCCCAACAACATGTTTGAAACATCAGCCAGCTTGCCCGATGGTAACGAAGTTGTGGATTTGATTCAGAAACAGGACACAATTTTGGCACAGCTTTGCTCCGAGCTGGATGCTTGCAAAACAGAAGTGGCGGAGTTGAGGTTTGTTTTTGAAAAAAAATTTAAAAATTTTTCATCCGATTTTTTGCACAATGTTGGCAATTTAGGCCCAATTTGTGTTTCTGTGTTTCAGGCAAAAGTCGCTCCATGCATTCGACTCAAACGAGAAAATGTTCGTCAGGTTGAAGGACCTGCTCAGCACCATGAACGATCCGTTGATGTTTCATAACAACAACCAGGATTTGGATAAAACGACAGCCAAAGGCGCTGGCCAATGTGTGAATTGTGCCAAACAGAAAGTGGCAGCACAAATGTTGCAGAGGTGAAAATCAAGCAAACTTGATCCGTCCCAGTTACATCCTATCATAAAATGTTCGCACCCAAAAAGATCTGGTGTTCCCCCTTCCCCGTTCTCAAACTTGGTGCCAAAAATGAGGAAAGCAAACACTTTCTTTTATAATCCGAGATAAACAATATATGAGAAAGGTTTAGAATCGGTACGGGTGACTGAGCGGTATGCGGGGTCCTAATAGTTTTTCATTAGCTGGCTGATGCTTCACAACCACAACTCCTTTGGTTAAGCACGCGAAATCTGCTTTTAGACAAAAAGAACCAGGGTACTTTGCAGCCAAATCACGAAGCTCACCAATGACCTGAATGTCAATCAGACCAACTTCAACGAGCTCAGTGCACGCGAGGTTGAGGCAGTGGACAAGATGGGTGAAACATTGGCTTTGGCACAACAACTGGAAATGAGGAAGGTTGAGGTGGATACCAGACTGGCACAGGCCTTGGGTGAGCGATTCGATTGCTTATTTTTAGTAAATAATTGTTTCGTTTTGTTTATCCAATTATTCACTGCAATCTAGTTACGAACGTAGTTGCATTATTCAATGTGTTAGGTTCGCGAAACATTTTGATACTCGTAGATTTTGAGAATGTACTGGAACTCGTGAAACATATTGCTGAGTTGCGTAGCAGAGTGTTTATGCCGAAAACTGCATTACCGAGTCATATTTTTTTCATTTTTCAGACACAATCACTAAACTTCGCAATCAAATCGTGGAACAGGATCAAAACGTGACCTCACAAATCGAAGCAAAGGTGCGGGAAGCTGTGCAGGACAACGTCAAAAGAATGCGTGAACTGTCGACAAAAGTGCGGATGTTCCAAAAAAACTAAACACGTTTTTGCTATCTTTTGCGCCTTTTTCAAAAAAAGTGACTATTTTTTTTAGAACAACGAACTAGAAGCCGAGCGACACAAACTGATTCTGCAACTTGAGTGCGTGACCAAACAAAATGAGAAACTTGACGAAGAACACAGATTATTAAGGGAAAGACATGCCAAGGAGAAAACAGTGTCAGCCGAGGTAATGTATACCACGATACACACTTTCCCCAAATTAATGTTTTTAAAAGTATTTTGATGGGGGTTCAAAATGGAACTTTCAGGAAGTTCTCACTTTACGATCTCAACTCATCTCACTGGAAAAGTCGCAAGCCGCCGCAGTCCATGAAGCAAAACAAAGTCAAGACACTCAAAGGCAATCTGAACAGACTTATCAGAAGGTACCGAAGGAAGACATACGTATTTTGTGAAACCATTTGCCGTTTTGATAAAAAATAATGCAAGCTGAAATTTCAGGCTAAATTCACAGATCAATCATTGATCGACAAACTCAACAATCAATTATTGGATGCGCAGCGTAGCATTGATGAACAGGCAAAACTGCTGACAGCTGAGTGTGATGAGAAGAGGATACTCAGGGCTGAGGTTGGCGTGCGTTTGCTGCTAAAACTGACACAATAATCTTAATGCCCACACAAGAACACGTATGACATTCATACATACGGATGTGAGCACCAGGGTTGGGCAAAAAACGTTTTTTTACAAAAAATCGTTTTTTACAAAAAATCGTTTTTTTAAAAAAAACGTTTTTTTTTAAAACGCCCAGATGACCAAAATATGCGCCCAAAAAAATTGGAAAACGCTCATGTTGGGAAGAAAACGTGGTTAAATGAAGTAGTTCTATGTGTTCTGAGGCAAAATAAACGGGTTTCAACCCTTTTCTAGCGAGTTGTTAAGGTCCCATATCAGACCCGCATCATGGGACCAACTTTGGCCGGGGTCATCACTGAAAGTCAAACTCCGTATATCGACGTATCTCGTCAAAGTAAAAATTGGTCGAAAATTTTTTGAAAAAAAAATGGGACAAAAAAATTGATTTTCCTTGATAATCAGGGTACTTTCCCTGAAAAATCAGGGAAAATCAAGGAAATTCAGGATTTAAAAAAAACGAAAAACGACCCAGGCGTTTTTTTTTGAAAAAAAACGTCGTTTTTTAAGAAAAAACGCCGTCGTTTTTTTTGCCCAACCCTGGTGAGCACCACTAACTGGGGATTCCTTGCAGTGGCGGATTCAACTTTTGGCCAGGGGATGGACCAAACGCTCCAAAAAGTAATTTCTTGGCTACAGTACCTACATATACTTGCTCCATTTTTGAAAAGTCATTTTTGTCCAGGCTTGTTTAGGGGTTCGCGTTTTTTTACACCAAATATTATGCAAAAAATGTGACAATGCGCGCAAAACGTTCGAAATCGTTGGCACTTTTACGCGCGCGAAAGCCAAATTTCAGTGAAAATGGGTGTGCTTGACGCGTGAAGCGCACAATTTTTGAACTTTTGCAGTGTGGGGTAAAAGTTCTGCGATGTTGGGGTCCGTTTTCATTCTGCCTTCCGAAACGGTATCCCCGTTCAGGGGCCAAATGGACCAAAGGGGGCATGGCCCTTGTGGCCCCCTGGACCCGCCTTAGATTCCTTGCATTTCTGGTTTCTCATGGTAGGCCAGTTCAGCATCAGAATATTCTAATCAAAACCAGCTTAGTTTACCGTGAGACAACTGAGAATCACGACAACATCAAAGGATTGAAATGCAGGTTGACCCAAATTCTCGAAACCGCCACCGGGACAGTTGCGCAATCGCGCCGGTGGTGGCACCTCCGAGAATTTGCGCCGAGGTCACACCAGCCCTATCTGACGTAAACTATATTTTACCTAAAACACTGGACAGTTCAAGACAAAATCGACACATTTGTTCAGTTGTCTACCTATCGTGCCACTCAGTCCCATTTGCAACAAGATCTTCAAGAGTCGTTGACTTTTCAACAAACCAAACTTCGCAGCGCACTGATTGACATGCAGAGACAGCACGGTCAGTTTCAAAATTCGGCGGACGGGCAACTGAGCAAGACCACTTTGAGAAAGTGAAAAAGAGCAGGGGCCAAAAGAGCAGAACCTAAAAACGGATAGGCCTACGCCTAAGCTCAAGCACAAAACTAAACCTATGTAAGTGCAAGCCTAAGCCAATACCAAAATCAATCTATGTCTACGCCATTGGGACAAATAAGACCTGTGCGCTCTCTTGGGTTCGCCTCTTTTGGCTCTGTCCTTTTTTCTTGCTCAGTGGTTTCAAGTGTTCATTTTCCGATACGTTGAGTAACAAATTATTTTGAAAGCTTGTTCGTGTTCCCTTTTTGATAAACACACCGCCACACACAGACCCGGCAGCCTGATGTTTCAGACGCCAACACAGTCGACCTTGAGCAACTTGTGGAGAGTCAACGCAAATTGATCAGAGATCTGAGAGACCAGTGCGCATCACTGACCGACCAGTTGGAAACAGTGAACAAACGCAACAGGTTCCGTCATTGGGCATTTGGTAGAAATGGGGGATGAAAGCATGCGGCGCGAAATTGGAATTTTGTGTTGGATGATTCTTCTTTTTCAACATCGACAATAACAACCATCAATTTTCTCTCACAGTGGCGCAGTTGGATCTAACTATCCTTGAAACATGTTTTGTCTGCAGTTACATTCGACATTCAACTGCGTGGTTCCTTCGAACAGAGGAAAAATAATAACGGGGAACGCATGTGAAATTCATCCAAAATGGGGCTCGAACCCAGGTCCTCCTCCTAACCGGGGCATTGCTCTTCCAACTGAGCTATCGAAGTTGCCTGCCCTTGGACGCAGTTTTTGGTCATATATGGACATACGCAATTGTGATTGCCGTCGTTTCTGCTGCGTGATGCAGAAAAAGAGAAAAATGTTTCGGCGTCAACATAAGCGACAGTCAATCTTTTATCTCTCGATCACAAATAGTCCCACATGTCAAAGCGTCAGACCAAAAGTTATTCAATTGCAGAAAGGAGCTGAAGCAACTACGACGACAGCATAATGACATGGTGAACGAGCTGGAGTCTTACATGAATTGAATGATTTTTTCTATGACCAAACGCTCGAATCAAGAGTTTGATGTGTATTTTTTTATTCTTTTCGATTTGCTTCGTCCACATACATCAACATTATTTTATGATTATGTATGTATGAATACCAGAATAAAAAAAACAACAAAACGAAACGGACTGACATAATGACAATAAAATCACGTTATATCAATTAACAGCGACAAGAGCAAAATACAATCATCCCAAACACTATAATCAGCATCATTGAAAACAGGTACCGCTTCAACACCAACAAATTATAGTATTCCCAAAAATACTCCGAAAAATCAAATTAACGAATTAGAACAGACATCGCAGTATTGAGAAATCATGCTCGAAACAGAGAACACGCACACGCTACAACTCTTAAAAAACACAAAACAAACAATACAGCTTCGGCATTGCAAACCTGAAGCACACACGACAATGAAGCAACGAGAAATCACGATTTGCTAAAGAAAGTTCACGCACAAAATTACAAAGTCCAATGGTTCAGCAGCCATAAAAACAAATCAAATAATCCAAATTACAAGTCCCTCACACAAGATCCCACTTTCAGCTCAAAGCCCGCGTAAAAATATCCATTCCTAATCTGCTTGCTAGACCCTCATGCCTTAACCAGCTTTTTCAACAAAGATTCAACCCATCTGTCCTGTGACGCGTGTGGCATGTATGTCTCATGTCTCTGCCAACATAACAGAGACGTAAAGTGCGATGAAACATTATGTTGATTGCAGGCACAGGCTCCATCGAACAGAAGCCCAAAATGTGCCGCATGTATTTTATGCAACTTTCGTTGCGGTGTGCGTGGATTTTTTTTGCATTTGTTCCCTGCGTTGGGTGAACCCACAGTGAAAAAGTTGGTCGCGGCTCGGTGTAGCTTACTGAACGGTTTTTAAGACGAACATTTTTGTGCGGCTGGAGGTTGAAAGCGGAATCCTTCACAAAATCTTAGAAAAAATACAAAAAACACAAAAAATAGCGAACACCACGTAAAAAAGCGACACGTATTCATGCAACAAAATCACAAAATTATTTGAAAAACAAGCATACGAAAATTCCAATTTTTCACGATTGTTTTCATAAAATGACGCACAGTGGGGCCTGAAAACTTTTGTGTAGGCAGTTAGTACTCGATAGATAGGAGTTTAGCTAAACCAGTTAGTTCAGAAAAATGATTATTTATTGGTAAAGCAGGCTTACAAAACAACCATAGGTCCTAGAAAAGATGTGAATTTTCAAATCCTATTGTTCAAGACATGAGGAAAACAATACTCCCATACATATAAAGTCCAAATTTCCAACAACGAACAAAGACACCACAGTGTTTTTCCGCACAAAACAACAGAAATTAGTGTAGAACATAAATGAATCGAAAAAAAAAACAACCACAAACAATCTTCGCTCACCCGTTGAACAACGGCAACACATATGAATGCATGTAGTTGTATGTAGATGATTAGGTCCATGCCTGAGCCCGGTGCTCATTGAAACGCGTCCGGGGGAATGACATTCTGTTCCTTCATCTGTCGGAACACAAACGCGGCTTTCTCGAACGACCAGTCGTTGTCTTCCAGACATTTGATCGCCCACTCGGTCTTCATGCGCGACTCGGCGCAGAACTGCGCCACCAGTTGCTCTCGACTTAGACTCGAACTTGACAGCGCCGTCGGCACTATTGATGTTGGCGGCACTGTAACGTAAATAAGCTTATAACTGCTAAAAAAACACAATGAGCGATATCAAACTTGGTGCTCGGACGTAACCTACGATGGTAGCGCGTGAGGCTTGCATTAAGGATATCAAACTTGCTGTAGCCACCAATTTTGTCCAGCTCAAAGGTGATTCATTTTAGATAGGGAACATCTTTTACGCCGCGACCGAGGCAGAACACATCACACCACCATGTTTGATATCCGGTCATTATGTGTTTTATAGCATTTATGAGCTTGTAAATTTTTTTCCATAGGCTGGTTTTCAGATAAGTTATACGTGCAGAATACGAAACATTTTTTCTTGGCCTTAACACAATGCGCACTCGAAAAACCTCAATTTATGAATATTTCATGGTGATGTATACATGAGGATGACTAATGGCAGATTGGATCGCTTGGACACTCCATCAGTCCTTGAAATTTGAGACTCTGTAAAGCAAATTCCTGAGAAAATGAAGGAAATAGGGAGCGCAAGAAAGGCACGTCATGCAGTGATGTGGTTGGGGGTATGGGGGGTATCCCCCCCCCCCCCTCTAGGTTTCTTTTTTCCCCCAAACCCCCCCCCCCCCACCCTCCCCCCCCCCCTCTCTCCCCCCGCCATTAAAAAAAAAATTTATTTTATTTTCCAAAAAAACCTCTTTATGGACCAAAATGGTCAAATTCGTTCAAATTTTCTCACACGTGCACAAAAATACGCATTTTAAGGCTTATTTTAGCATAATTTAGACCAAATTTGATACCCCTGTTTTTGACTTCTGGACCAATACCCCCCAAATCGGGGTACCCGGCTAGCTAGCTAGCTTTCTTGTGCCGGACCCCTCCAGCTACCTAGCTTTCTTGCTCGGACCAACTACATCACTGACGTTATGTAACCCAAAAGGTCACATAAAAGACGAACGAAATACAAAGAAACAACAGTCGTATATACGTGAGATAGGCATAGGTTAGACCCATGCATATAATTCTTGAGGAAGCTGGCTATACTGTAGGCTTCGAACCCGGAGGAGAAAAAACTTGGCTACATGAAACAACTGCAGCACGGGCACTCACTAGCAGGTTGTACTGGCTGTGAAACATCAGGCTGCGGGGGTGCAACAAGTCGTTCCAGATGTCGTTTATATTGATCGATTGTATCATCGGTGACCGGCATCAACAATAGTTGTTCATTGAGAATCGCCACTTTGCTGCAAACCATTTTCATTTGGTGATATTTGTTTTTTGAGGTTGGGTTTCGTATACAATAATTCAAGACTCTAATTTTGCCGACCGACCACGCTATTACGAAAGCCCAAAGCATTCCTCTCTCCCCGGACGTCTTGCATTAACATTCCACACGTTAAGACGATAGTAAAGCCAAACTACGCCATACGCCAACACGAGCACGATTTCGGAGAGGTGTGCATTCAAAACGAATAGAAAGAGAAAATCCTCACGCAACATGTTGTATTCATCATTAATTTCTCAAATCAGCAGCCATGCACGAATAAAAGTTCCACCAAACTGCCACCACCGAAATCGGACTCATGTTAGCGCAGCTTGCTTTTTTGCCATAAGCCTAGGCACGTTGTGCACAGAAACACAACGACTGACCCCTGTCCCCTTGATGCGACCAAGAACGATCGTGTGAAGAAGCGAACATCATTCGGGTCCTTTTGCGTGGCGTTCATTCCATCGTGCACAAGACCAGTCAATGTGAACAGTATTAGATGCTCCTGAAAGAAAATTACATGTTTGTTGTTGTAACCAAAATTACAAATTTGTTGATGTATGTAACCACCACCTGTAAGCGGTGGTCATAGAAAATGTCACCCCAGATACTGCAGAATTCTCAAACGAGTGCAACGATATAATACAATGAAAGTTCGTTATCTCATCAACTGGTTGCTTGCTTGCAGTCGGATTGCCTTGCTTCTATTTCATTTCCTTCTTGTTTGTTTTGTTTTATTTGTTTATTGCTCTCAGTGACGCATAAAACCATGCAAGTAAATTAATGATAGAAGCACAGTTACAAGACCGGGTGGGACAATTACGGAAATTCATTTCCTTCTCATGCGCATGCAATCCTTGTCAATGGGATCAGGTCTACACGCACACACTCTGTCACAACCTAGTGGGGTTAGAGGGATGTCGGGTACCCCCTCCAGCCCTACAACCTAGTAGGCCTCGTTCCACAACAGATCTGTCCAACACTGACCGTAGCAAACGACACATCCAACATCATTGAATCCGTGATGTGCTGCGTTGGGGGCAGTTTGCTCAGAGCGACTACGACATTCAGGGCGCCCTGCAACCAAAGGATATATGATTAATCAAAGTTGTACATGTACTTGACTTTTTTTAGAGAAATGAACATGGTTTGTCCGTTTATGAGTGCAATAAAAATGTTCTCAACCCCAACGGTATTTCTGGGTACGATCTGAAATTTTAGTGCTTCATCGGTCTGTTTCATGCTCTGAGCCTCCACCACCCGGAATAGCCACATGTGGTTTCTTCGCAAACAGGGAAAAACATTTCTTGCTGTCAAACATGTGTTCCTCAATTTAATTTTATATTTTGCACGTTCGAAAAAGCCATTGAATGACACAAAAAGGACCAGACCAGCCCAACGGAAACCGATTCCTACAAAACACAAACAACCTTTTTTCAGTGATTACCTGATGCACCAATTTGTCCCTGTGATTACGCCACAAGTCCTGCACGCAGATGTTGTGCGATTCTCGACGGTATTGTTTGAATTGCTCACTGAAACGTAAAAAAGACAACATGATTTGAGGGTACATTGAGCTTTGCAGCCTATTAGCAGTTACCTTACTTGCCCGTTTCGACAAATGAGCGGCGCAAATCATCATCAGTGTGGGTAATACTGGCAGACGTAAAAAACCAGTTCTTATTCGAAACCCGACTAGTTTTCCGTATCTATTTCCGTTGGTAGTTTATCGGGTTTTTAACAAAAAAACGCACTTTTATTTCAATCTTGTAACGCAAAACAGATGGCTTTCTTATGTCAAGGAAAAATAGGCTCGAACACAAAAATTAATTGTCCCAAAAAGCGCCAAATAGAAGCGTTTTCGTAGACTTAAACGGTCTTCAAGAAACAGCGCGTCACTTTGATCTTATTTGGCATTGGAATTGTCATTACTTGCGAAATTAAAATTTTTAGTACTGGAAACATGAAGACTGGTTTTTTCTCGAAAAAAAATCGTTTTTTTTTCATGAAGAATAAAGAACGTTGCTTTATGATAGTATAAGATGGCCGCGCACAGCACAAATGAGTAGTGCTTTACTCCACATCTCAAAAACCGTCAGGGCCACTCACAATTCAAACTAACAATGTTTTGTCTGTGCTCGTTCACATTGGAAACGAAAGCCCCGGCGTAGTTATGGTATTGGTCGCACAATGACTTTATAAGAAATGATCAAACTTTTTTCCTGAATCGTGAAGCAGGAAAGTGACGGGGCAATGACGTTGCGTTGTCCGATCACACACAAACTGTGCAGTCACCAAAATGTTTCAGACCCGCAGCAACGTGGGTGCTCTGCTAGATTATTTTCAGCTGGTTTTGTGGATTCTGACTTTTTTACCGACGACGAATTTTCCCTTCTTGATCAAACTCAAATCCAAACATTCATCACGGTCCTTCGAATCCCAACTACTCGTTACAGTAACACCCCAACCGAACTCGTCTGCTGATCCTACCCAGAACATCACTGACCCACAAAGATTCCACGACAACAAAAGAATAAATTGATTGCGAACAATTCGTGAATAGCAGTGGATGTTCGCCCTTTCTACAGCCGGACCAAAAGACTACAACAGCACCATGGCAAGATGTAAACAGTCCAGCTGAACACAGCCGTGTTGGCCTCTCGAGCAACCTTGGTCGCCCAGAACTTTGAAGCTTCGAGGCAACTTGGAGTGGAGTGACGGGAGCTCACAGATCGAACATAATAGATCGCCCAATGGACCAAGATCTACTGGGGGTCGACTCGATCTGACGCCTGGTGAAATTCAGTGATATTAATTTGCTTTATTTTGCCTAGCCCAGATTTGTTAGTCGTTCGGTGATACTGTGATATTCTCAGTGATCCCGTTTGATGATTTATTCTAATTGAAACGCCCAGAATTAAAAAAAGCTGGTTTTGTGAGAATCACAAATAGCCCAGTGGTTAAGAGTGACTGAAGGTGAAAATCAGGATTGATTTGATGAATTCTTATGTATTCATTGTTAGGGATCGGAAGGTATCGGGTATCGGCAACCCAAGAAGTGTCGGGTATCGGCTATCGGGCGTCGGAATGTTTTTTTTTCAAGGTATCGGGTAAGTCAAGTCACTTTTCGCGATCAAAAATCAGTTCTCAAAAACAGCTCTGCAGATATTCATTGTTTTGCGAACAGAAAAATTTTTGAAATGTGGGTGGGAGCTATTTTCGTGTTTGCATGACACAACAACAGAGCACGATTTTTATGGAAAAAATTGTTGCGCGCAGTACAGTCAATGGCCATCTCAAAAAATCCCGCGCGACATTTGCCAAAAACCTCAGTTTTCCTAGAAAAGCGGTGTTTTTGTTGCTTTTTTGGCACTATCGGGTGTCGGGTTTTTTTCGAAGTATCGGGTATCGGCTTTTTTCATGAACTATCGGGTATCGGCATACCCCGATACCGATCCCAAGTCATTGTGCGACCAATATCATGCCATTGCAACTTCTTCAAATATGACATCAAATAACAAAGTCCAAACGAACATGGGATAGTTCTTGGTGGGTGCGCTGCCGGGCGCGTGTATCGGCTGCATCACCATACTGAACGTTGCCTGAATCAAGGGAGAAAATAAATGTTGATAAATCCACGACAACATTACATCAACCAGTATCACGAAATCAATCGTGCACGCTTCTCAATGCAAGCCTGGCTAATTCGCTTTTCATCGGTGTGAAAATAAAAATGTTTCGATCACATATCAATAATGCATTCTGGCGATCGTAAAGTTGGTAATGTTGAAGTCCAATAATAAGCCAATCACCATTTTTTTGCAAACACTCAAAAATCAGAAACGCAAAAGAAGAATAAAATATCCGATTGCCAACTTACCGAATCATCATAGGCGGGCAACAATTTCTGCCTCGTGTTCTGTGGCTGTGGGCCGTCGTACAAATTCAGATATTCCAGCACAAACGCCTGCAGTAAATCGCGTATCTCATCCGACACGTAGAAACTCGGCTGCAAAGATATTACAACAATTTTTTTGAATCACAAATGTGAGCAAATGCTCTAAGGGCCAGCAGGTCATAAAATTCTGCAAAACAGCAAACCGTGCTCTGTTGGTGTGTGAAGCGAGTGACTTTCGCGAATTTGGTTGTTATCAGTGCTGTGGCTACTTCTGATGGGTAGATACTGTACCTTGCGGCCAGAAAGAGGGGGAGATACCGGGGTACTGCACCCAGAATTTTGGGGGGGGGATCCGATTGGGGGGATGGGGGAAGGAATTTTAGGGGGAGATACTGTACTTTGGGGGAGTCCCCAGCCCCAGCCACAGCACTGGTTGTTATATCACTCAGAAAGATGGCTGTGGAAACCAAACTAAATTATCTGTGAACTTTTTACACACAAACTTTACGCGTCAATAATAGTATTTCAAGAAGACATCTAGCTGTGCCAATAAGACACACCCAAAATTACCAATCTCAAAACTAAACACATGCAATCAGTGGTGTCGTTGGGGGAGGGGAAGGGGGGGGTTACCCCCCCTAGTATCCGGTATCCGGTATCTTGATTTTTTCACCCAGGGGTATCCGGTATCCTGACTTTTTGTCCACGGGTATCCTACTCTAAAATTTTTCCGAAAACCGTAAAAATCGTCCATTTTTACCACCAAAATGCTCAAAATCGCTTGCTGGCGCAAGCATTACCCCCAAAATGACCATTTTTTGCGCTTTCAACACCGATTTTGCTCGATTTTCCTCTAAAAAAATTGACCTTTTTTGAACAACCCCCCCCTGGGTATCCGAGATTTTTTATTTTAGAGAGCAACCCCCCCCTGGTATCCGAGATTTTTCATTTTGGGTATCCGGTATCCGAAAATTTTGGATTTTGGGTATCCGGTATCCTGACTTTTTGATTTCCCAACGACACCACTGCATGCAATCATCGTCAGCAACCTTGAACTGCGGCACTTTCTTGATGACGGCCGCAACCGTATCCTGGGTTGAATCGAGGCCGAATTGTTCACGAGGCTCAATCGCGACCGTATCCTGAAAATCAATGTTGTTTCTCACCAAATACGATCGAAGATGGAACAAACATATATTTTTCCACTGTTTTCACTCACCAATCTCGTCACATTAGGAAAGACGCGGTGAATGTCGCTGAAAATATTGTGTCACACAACAACCTGTGAAACGCTGAAAAGCCTGACTGGAAAAATATTTTTCGACGTTCTCACCAGACACTGACCTCAATGCGTACAAAAATGATCAAGGCACACGAAAAGCAAGCAAAATTATCACATCTTATTTTTTGTGAAAATGAGATCATAACCGAAAACTACTTATCACAGCTTTAATTGAAATAGTAAATAAACAGTAAATAGGAAATAAAACTATGATAGTAAATCCACAACAATACTTTAAAGCTAACAACCCACTTAAAATCCTGAAAGAAACGCAACCAATTACCCATATTTACACCAATACCGATACTCCCACCTGATGTAACGCTGCTGGTCCGTGTATCTGTTCATAACAGGGTTTTCGTCCATGTTCAATTCCGTTAGTTTCCAGCCACGAAGCTTCTCGAGCTCACGGATGTTTTCGATCTGAGAATTGGACCAAAATGTTCGAAGAAAAAAAAAGTACAGATGCTTAATTGGTGGTGATATATGAAATAGTAAATCTTGGATTTCGTAATTCGTATTCAACATAGCTGTCGCACCGAGTGTAGAACTTGGTCAATCTTGACGGTCACGGTGTTGACGATAACATTGAGACCAGGAATAATGTGTTGACGATTGGGGCAGGGAGCACCCCTCTGCGAGGACTCAATGCTGACCATAAGAATACGTTTTCAGGAAAAAGCCAATTTCAGAGCGCAAAATGCAACATTTTTTATTCTGGCACACTTCAAATGTCTACACATCGCGCGCTTCGTGCGTCAGGTACAGCCATTTTACGGCCAGTTTTGACCGGCGTGCACAAAAAAGTCGAAATTTTCGAGCGGTTCACGCGCACGTAACAAGCTCTCGGTAGTAATTATTTTCAAAAGGACAAAACTTTCGAACAAGGACACATAACATAATCGGACAATAGTCTAATGTGCATCATCCCGCAGTTTCACCATCATTCTTTAATATCAATCCAGCAAACAACCAACCATATTATGACTCAAATCGATGAGTCTGACTTGCGGCGTCAGCGCCACAAAATTGCCGGCGTAGTCCAGGTAGCGCAGTCGGTTGAATGAAAAGTCGATGGACATCAGACTCGGGCAATGTTTGGCCACCAACTTGGTCACGCACATGATCACGTTGTTGCGATTCAGTCCGGCGTTGAAGCCGCGCTCGCGGAAAACTGCAAGTTTGGTGAGAGTATTATGCGGTCTGCACAGGGTTTTCTTTCTCAAAATGGGCCGGTGGCCCATTGGTGGCTCACTAGACAAAATGTAGTCGCTCATTCTTACTTACGTACGGGCTCCCAGAAATTCTAGTATTGCAGCTCATTAAAAATGTTTAGTGGTCCAATGAACCACCATTTAGTGGCAAAAACCCTGTGGTCTGCGGTCACCAGTATATTTTCCAGGGTCCTTCTGTAAACATTTACAAAATCTAACTTGCACCCACGTTGTCCGGTCTCCAGGTGCCAAGATTTACATGCAGCCCAAAAAATCACAGCCAGACTAAGACCCAGACATGCAGATGTGACATATGCGACGAAAAAATTCAGTAGCGTAAATAATGACGAGAGGTTTTGGTCTCGCTGCTCTGCTCCTGCAAACAATATGGACATAAAAGTCAACCAACTGGGATCATTGTAGAAATCGGACAAATCCAGGTGCTTCCGATCGACGAAATAGCGTTTCTCGAGTGCTTGCTAAAACAAAATACGATTGATGAGAAAAATTGAAATATTGCAAACAACACCGTCCAATCTGGGGTGCCGAGAGTTCAATCACTGGCGTCTCCAATCTTGCTTTCAAGTTGCAACAATTGTAATCATTTACATAATATAAAGATCTGCACTCATGTGAACTCGAGCCGCCACAGCAAATGTATGCTCCAGGAAGGACTCGTACCTCCGACCTCCCAGCCACCGGGTCTGGACAGCCAGTTGCTCTACCAACTGAGCTACGGGAACACGATCTGGCTGCTGCTCTAGATTGCACTCATACCCATGCAACAGTACAGACACACACACTTCCAGTCTGCACGCACATCCGTCAACAACAAACCAACCTTGATCAATTCCTGTTCGCTATCAGACAACAATTGATAGGGCGCTGTGGCTCGGTTGAGCACAATTGTTAGCGGTTGGGCGGAGTCGGGTGGCGTGATACGACGGTTGGCGCTCTTCACCACTTCGGCAACCTGAATTTAAAAAAAAATATATATATATTATCATTTGTTTTTAATACCGTGCAAAACAAATGGCTCAAATGTAAGTAAACTAGGAAAAATGGAGCATGTTATCACTGATGTCAATAGTATGAAACGAAAATTTGTTGCACTTCAAACAACGATTCCATCCATCATCAAACGAAGCAAATCAACACGCGGACGCAACGAGCCAACAACCGCCCACCCACCAGCCGACAGCTACAACACACCAGCTTGAAACATCGCATTCGGCTGATGGGGGGAACAGCGAAAATAAAACCAGAAAAAACCAGTGAAACGCACGTCATCGCTTTCCAGATAGAACACGGCGTCGTTGTCGACGAATCTGAACAGCAGCGGCACGAAATCCGGCTCGCCGTCAGCGAAACTCGCCAGACTGCGCAGAACGAAATCCTTGCCGTATCTTTTCGATCGCAACACCTGACAAAGATAATGATCAGAAAATGATGGCCATCGCAAAATAAAAACAAAATTATACGGTAATTTAAAACGACCCCACATTTTCATCACAAAATAAAAACAAAATTGTACTAAGAACCTCACCTTGACTTGATTGAGCATCACCTGTCCATGCCGGGCACCGCCGGCGAGTTTCGTCATTTCCTTCACGCCCGGCCTCATTTGTGATTCGGCTGATCGGCTCATCTGACCGTGTCGACCTGAATGCATTTTTCATTACAGAAAACAGAAAAAAATTACCTGAATTGATAATTATTTGATGATAACTATAGTGACTAAAATTACGGTAATGTATGTTTTCGGAAAAACGGTTTTTTTTCTCGGAAAAAGCCGTTTTTTTCCAAATAATTTACCAGTACTCATACTCACCGTATTGTCGGAAACAGAAAAATTGACTCCCCCAATAATAGAACCCCCTAAATTGGACCGAGTGAAAAATAGAACCCCCAAATAGAACCCCATCTCTAACTGGTGCGGTACCCCACATAGCGATGTGATAAGGCTATATTGCTGTATTAAACAAAGTTTACACAGTCATTGATGACATAATAAGGCAAACTGAGTGAAGACTCAACACCCATAAATACAATTATAGAGCACAGCAGAAATCTAAAACCCGTTTTTCCGTAAGTAATTTTTTTCAGATTTGGGTGAGTGAAAAAATAGAACCCCCCAATAATTGACCCCCCAATAATAGAACCCCAAAAATTGACACCAGTGAAAAAATAGAACCCCCGTATTCTATTTCCGACAATACGGTAAGGAATTCCGAAGTCAAAGACACCCATTTTGGAGCAATTTTTGCAAAACTTGTGGTTTGTTTATCCCCGCCTGCGTGTTTGAGGCACGAAGAAGGGTCGTTTTCAGCTGTTTTAGACCTTTTTACGCCGACGCAGGTTCGAACCGTCGAGAAAATTTTTGGCCATTTTAGACCAAACACACATTTTTTTCGGAAAATTTTAAAATTTCGGTATTTGAAAAAAACGGTTTTTTTAGTTGGTCGCATAGATTTAAAAGTAAGATTGCCTTCCAAAAGCAGTCAACCACCTTTGAACGGCACACCGACTCGTTTGAGAATGCTTGATGCCATCTCCCTCAGTCCGCCACCACCCCTGTTGCCACTGCGATGACGCATTCGTGGGAAACAGCCAGCGTTTTGGTGCTGCAAACAAAACACATCGCGTTTTCAGGCTGATGCCGAGCAATGATCGCAATCGGGCTCGGGCAGCGCAGGGCCGCAATTTTGGACTTTTTTGGTTCGGGCCGGGCCGGGCCGGAGTTTTCGGAGATCCGGACGGGCCGGGCCGGCCGCCAAAACCGGCCCAATTGCGACCTCTGATTCCGAGGTAACTCGGCCCGATACCCAAGTCTGGGTAGTACAAGAAAACGAAACGAACGTCGGGCGACAGCGACTGGTCGGACATGAGACTGGTGCCGACTCTGTCGTCGTGTCCGTCCTGTTGATCGCCTGCCCAGCCGTGTCGCGCACCACTCGGTCTCGTGTAATCGCGTCGTCCGCTGCCCCCACGATGACGAGAATTCGTTCGACCGCCGCGCCACATTTGGTTTTTTTGTCAGTAGTTTTATTTTTGCTGGCTGAAATTCAGATTTTGTCGAGTCTTACATGGTTGGTTGATCAGCGAAAAGGGTGTGCAATTGCTGCAACAGCTAATAACCGCCTGCAAAACAAGGACAAGGACGGCGATGAGCAGAAATCATAAGGACGGACCAGCGAGACACCAGACCAGAGATCGGAAACGGGCCGGGCCGGGCCGAGCAGCCCGGCCCGGTATGTCTAAATTCGAACGAAATTACCATTTCTTGAAGCAAAATTTTCAAAATTTTTGCGCTTTTGCGCAATAAGATTTCCTAGTTCTTGATCTTTTCAGTCATCGTTTTGAAGAAAGAAGCACTGGCGTAGCTACCCATACCCAGGCCTTTGCAATGAAAAAAGCCTGCCTGCAATCAACCTACCGTATTCCCTAAAATAGAGCCCCCCAAACAGTGCTGTGGCTACTTTTGCGGGGCGGGAAGGGTACATAGGTTCAAAGTCAAATTTTATCTGTAAGCTCACGCAAAGACCTTCAGGAGATCCGGCAAACACCTAAAAAAGAGACATATCAGTAAATAGCACACAAAATTATAATCATGAATGATCAAACGACAAAACGTACCGGAGAGATTCAAAAACAACAAACAACACAGCAACGGCAGGCGATAAATCAGCGATTGATGGCGAACACGAGATGATAACAGATGTCAACAAAATTGATGATGAAAAAATCGGTCCCGGTGAAAAAATCCGGGGCGGGTAGGGGTGTAGCAATGTAGTGGCTGGGGGGGGGGGTGGGGGGGATTCCCCCCTAAGGAGTAGGTACCTTGCAACCACCCCTTGGGGGATGGGGGGAAGGGTAGGTACCTTGCAACCACCCCGGAGGGTACCTTGCAACCATCAATTTATGGTTTTTATAGGCAAAAATAGGTGTTTTCGACCTCAAAACCCCAAAAATCGCGCGCTCCGCGCGCAATCCTCCATATAATAGGTATTTTAGGGAAATTTTCGGCCAAAATGCAAAAAAGTACCAATTTTTCGGCCAAATTTGCAGTATAATGCATGCAAAAAGCACCCTTTTTTCGGACCTCAGGGGTACCTTGCAACCTCCCGGAGGCTGGGTAGGGGGTACCTTGCAACCTCCCGGAGGCTGGGTAGGGGGGTACCTTGTAACCATCTGGATCCATCCCCCCGGTGTAGTGTACCTGGAATCTTGTGGGGGGGATCCGGTTTGGGGCAGTCATAGTAGTGGCTGGGGGGGGGAGGTTGGGGACCCCCTCTCAGTACTTACCTACCACAAAACCCGAGGGGGGGTTGGGGGGGGTTGAGTACTTACCTCTCACAACTCCAAATCATACCTCTCACAAGCAATTTTATACCTTTTTAAGGCAAAAATCGGTGTTTTTCGACCTTATTTTCCCAAAAATCACGCGCTTCGCGCGCAAACCCACTCATAATACCTATTTTTAGGCGATTTTCGGCGAAAATTTTGAAAAAGTACTATTTTTACCTCAATTTTTGGCCAAAATTGTATCACAAAAACGGTGTTTTTTTTCGCCTTTTTGGGTGACCAAATTATACCTCTCACGCTTCCGGTCCCAACCCCGCATCATACTTACCGTAAAAACCTAAATAGAATGGGGGCTCTATTAATTCACTGACCCCATTTTGGGGGGCTCTATTACGGGGGGGGCTCTATTCCGGGGGGCCTCTATTAATTCACTGACCCGAACCTGAAAAATTTTTTAAAGGAAATTCCCACCAAAACCCCTAAAAAGGGGTTTGAAATGATGTTTTTTCGCTTGTAATCGCATTTATTCGTGTCTATTCGTCAATAGGAGGCGTATTATGTGCTCTGAACGAACAACAAACGTGCATAAATGCACCTGTGTACACCACTATCAAGCCTTAACAGTGTTGGAGGTGGGGGGGGGGGGGTTTGGGGGGGTAGCCCCCCCTCCCAGTACGGCAGGTATCCCCCCTCGCCTGGTACAGTAGGTCTGCTCCCCGATGTTTGGCATTGTCCAGGAGGTATCCCCCCGACTTTTCCTCCGGAACAGTAGGTCTCCCCCCGATTTTGCCCCAAAGGTGCCAATTTTTGACCAAAATGGCCAAAATTAGTGTAAAATCAGTGGTTTTAATCTCAAATTACACAAAATTCGCGCGCTACGCGCGCAAATACTACGTTTTCACACGATTCCACACATAATAAACACATTAAAAACTTTCACCCAAAAACCTAACCCCCCCCCCAACCCCCCCTCGGGACATCACCCCCCCAAGGCCATCGACTCTGGTACAGTAGGTATCCCCCCCTCTCCGAGCACGGTACAGTAGGTATCAGAGGTCGCAATCGGGCCGGGTTTGGCCGGCCCGACCCGGCCCGACCCGAACCCCCAAATCTCCGGCCCGGCCCGGCCCGAACCTCCAAATCTCCGGCCCGACCCGGCCCGATTTTTTGGCTCAGATTTTAACCCAATTTTTGTCATAATTTTTGCGATTTTTGAATCTATTTTTTTGGTTGAAAATAAATTGTTTTCAATGGTGTGGCTGGGGAGTGGGGGCCCCCCTTAGGTACAAGTAGGTAGGTAGATTGACGCGCCATCCTGGTACAGTTGGCAGGTAGCCGCCCCCGGCTGGTACCAGTGTAGTTCCTGGTCCGGCGCGGCGGTTAGTGTACCCACCCCTTTTTTCCGTGCGGCGGTTAGTGTACCTCCCTGGGGGGGAAGGGGGGGGGGAAGACGCAAATCCAGGAAAAAGTCACTTTTTGAGGTTGAAAAATTTGACCGATTTTTGCCCCTTTTTGGAAAAAATTCTCCATAAAAAGGGTATTTTGGCGACTTTTGACATCATTGACCTGAAAATCACCCATTTTAGGCCTAAAAATGCCCATTTTAGGCCTAACAATGCCGATTTTAGGCAAAAATTGAGGCGGTTAGTGTACCCGGCGCGGCGGTTAGTGTACTAGTGCGCGGCGGTTAGTGTACCTTAGGGGGGGGACCCCCCCCCAATAGGCGAAAATCGCGCGCTGCGCGCGAAATTGGCGTTTTAGAGCACATTTTCATCAAAATTTAGACATAAAAAATTTTGTTCCCCCCCCCTAGCTCGGCCGGTGGTACAGTAGGTAGGTTGATTGTAGGCCTTTCTGGTGGTACACTAGGTTGATTGCACCCCTGGGTAGCCACACCACTGATTGTTTTCCATGAAAAAGTCGTCAGATAGATAATACTGATCACTTACTTGCCGAATCCGTCAGAAATTTTAGTATTTTTTGACAAAAAAATCCCTACTTTTTCAGTAAAATAAGTCACTTCAGAAGCTTCGGGCCGGGGTGCCCGGCCCGGCCCGGCCCGAGCCAAAAGCCCAAAATCGCGGCCCGGTCCGGCCCGGCCCGATTGCGACCTCTGGTAGGTATCCGGGTATCCCCCCTCCAGAGTACCTCCAACACTGAGTCTTAATACACTACTACAGTATAGGGGATGTTACTTAGGGGGGGGGCTCTATTAATTCACTGACCCCTTTTGGGGGGGCTGTATTACGGGGGGGGCTGTATTTAGGTTTTTGCGGTACCTCCCACACAGTGTAGTTCCTGGTCCGGAGGGGGAGATAGCGGACCCTCCGTTTTTTTCGGAGGGGGAGATAGTGTACCCCCGAGGGGGGGAAGGGGGGGGGGAAGACCCAAATTCGGGAAAAAGTCACTTTTTGAGGTAGAAAATTTGACCTATTTTTGCCCCTTTTTGGAAAAAATTCTTCATAAAAAGGGCATTTTGGCGACTTTTGAGAACATTGACCTAAAAATCACACATTTTTGGTACAAAAATGCCCATTTTAGGCCTAAAAATGCCTATTTTAGGCAAAAATTGGGGGAGATAGTGTACCCGGAGGGGGAGATAGGGGGATAGTGTACCACCTGAGGGGGAGATAGCGTACCCGAGGGGGGGGACCCCCCTCCCCCCCCCCAGGAACTACACTGCTCCCACACATGGGCCTGCCACTACACTGGGGGCAGTGGTGTAGCTACCCGGGCGGGGCGGCAACGTACTGTACCACCAAAAAATGTGGGGCGGCAACCTACCTTACCTACTGTACCGGCCGAGCTAGGGGGGAAGAAAATTTTTTAGGTCGAAATTTTGATGAAAATGTACTCTTAAGCGCTAATTTCGCGCGTCACGCGCGATTTTTCGCCTATGGAGTGAAAAATACCGATTTTAAACCATTTTGTGCCGAAAATTAACCTACTACTGTACCAGCCGGGGGGGGGGGGGCGACATACCTAATGCCACAGGATGGCGCGTCAATCTACCTGTACCTTCGTGTTGACGACAGAGATCGGAAACGGGCCGGGTATACTGTCATAAAGAACCGTTCTTTATTTTTCGTGGAAAAAAAACGGTTTTTTTTCCGAAAAAAAACCGTTTTTTTTCCAAATACTTTTCCAGTACTTAAGAACGTAATTTCGAAAAATATAACAATTTCAGTGCAAAATTTGTTCGAAGTGACGAGAGTGCTCTTGAAGAGTGTTGAAGTCAGTCGAAAACACTTGGTTTACACGCTTTTTGGCCCATTTTGGGCCGGTTAATTTTTGTGCTCGAGCCAATTTTTCACTGAAATCGAAAAACTCATCAGTTTTGCATTACAATTTTTTGGAAAAATTGGAATAAAGTACCGATATTTTTCCGATCAGAAACCGAAAAGGTACCCACGGAAAAATAAATGGAAAAGTATTCGGGTCTCGGAAAAAAAACGGTTTTTTTTCGGTTTTTTTTCCGGAAAAACAACCGGTTTTTTTTCCGCCTGCCAGTATAGGGCCGGGCCGCGATTTTGGACTTGGTCGACCGGGCCGGGCCGGGCCGGAGATTTGGGGGGACCGGTCCGACCCGGTATGCCTAAATTCGAACGAAATTACCATTTTTTGAACCAAAATTTTCAAAAATTTTGCGCTTCGCGCAATAACATTTCCTAGTTCTTGATCTTTTCAGTCATCGTTTTGAAGAAAGAAGCAGTGGTGTAGCTACCCATCCCATCCCATACCCAGGCCTTTGCAATCAACACTTTTGTCAATTCAAAGGTCATGGCCCATCTTCAAAAACATAATTTATTATCTCCCTCCCAATTCGGTTTCATCCCTGGTCGCTCTGTAGAGGCTCAGCTATTGTGCTGCATGTCGCACTGGACAGCAGCGTTGGAGCGTGGGAACGCAGTGGACATCATTTACCTAGACAGCCAAAAGGCTTTCGACACTGTCCCCCACTCTGCGCTGCTGCAAAAACTGCAGCACTACGGTTTCCCCCGCCATTTACTCACTTGGGTAACTTCATACCTAAATGGGCGGTCACAGCGGGTTCGGGTCGGGGACGCAGTCTCTGGGTGGATTCCGGTCACCTCCGGGGTCGCCCAGGGCAGTGTTCTCGGCCCGACCCTTTTTCTCATCTACATAAATGATGTTGTCAGTGTAGTACATCCAGGTACCTATCTGTATCTCTACGCTGATGATATCAAAATTTACAGGGAAATCCGTAGTGCTGCAGACCACAAAATCCTCCAGGGTGACATAAATGCGGTCATTAGTTGGCTCTCTGCAAATGGCATGGCTCTTGCCAGCCATAAGAGCGTCACAGTAAGGCTTGGGAATCGCCCCCAAGTCCCCCCTGTCTATTTTTGTGGGAATGAGCAAATTATTTCACCACCCCATGTCCGGGACTTGGTGTCTTAATAAGACCAACAAAACTTAAAGTTTGAGTCACATATTGGTAAAATTGTGGCTGACGCCAGCAGAATGGAGAAGACCATCCGCCGAAACTTTCACAGTCGAAATCGCGACTTCCTCCGAAAACTTTATTTGGCCTATGTCCGCCCTTTACTGGAATTTTCCATGTCCATTTGGTCCCCTCAAAATGTCACTTTAGCTAAAAACGTTGAAAAAATTCAACGTCGGTTCACCTACTATTTACCTGGCATGCAGACACTGTCTTACCAACAGCGTTTGCATGCCCCTAGACCCCCTAATTTATCGCCGGACCGTGAACGATCTTGTGCTCGTGTACAAAGTCGTTCGTGGTCTCATACCTGGGGTAACCAAGGAATCCTTCTTTCCATCTCGTGACACCGGCCGCCCAACCCGAGGGGCACTCCCACAGTTTGTGTCGAGTCCATGGCGCGGGTGCAGACTTGTCCGGGTACTGGGCCTATCGTGTCGTGGACCTCTGGAACAGTCTACCAGAGGGCGTCGTCTCTGCTGCCTCAATTGCGGCCTTTAAATCTAAACTAAACTCACGTGGTCGAGACGTAGTTTCTCGCCATATTTCAACAAAATTCTCAGCCGTCGTTGACTGATCTCCTCAGTCACTGAGTTGCTGCTTTCAGGTAATCATCTATATTCCGTCATCCGTTGCCGACTTTATTGCTCGTTACGTTTGTTCTCTTCATTACCAGTAGTTTGGTTGGTTGAATCTCGCCGGTACGTTTTCTTTGTCGTTTGTTCGTCATGTTCACATTTTCGTTTATTAATACTCATGTTCACTTTTTTAGGGTTTCTCCGGATCTTGTGTAAAGGTCTTTGCGAAAGCGTGCAGATAAAATTTGAAATTTGAACCCACTGTACCACCAAAAAAACCTTACCTACTGTACCGACCGGCCGAGCTAGGGGGTCATCCGGGAACAAAATTTTTATGTATACATATTCATGAGAATGTACTCTTATAAGCGCTAATTTCGCGCGTGACGCGCGATTTTTCGCCTGTATGGAGCAGTGCTGTGGCTAATTTTGCGGGGCGGGTAGGGTACATAGGTGGAAGAAATCGGGGCCGGTAGGGGGGTAGTGTACCTGGGATTTTTGGGGGGGGGGAAATCCGGTTTGGGGGGAGGGGCAGTGCTGTGGCTGGGGGGGGGGGGTGGGGGGGGGGTCCCCCCCCAGATGGTCCCCTGCCCGCCCCCGGGCCTCGTACGCTACCCCCCTACCCGCCCCGCTTTGGTACCCTACCCCCCTACCCGCCCCGCCCTGATACCCTACCCGCCCCGATTTTTACCCCCAAAATGCCCATTTTTCGGTCAAAAATGCCCAAATTTCGACCGAAAACCCTAAAAAGTGCAAAAAATCTCGCGCTGCGCGCGATATATGTACTTTTTAGTACTTAAAAACAGGCATCCGAAAAAACTTGTGTTGTACCCTACCCCCGCCCCGAAAAATCTTCCCCCCTCCCCCCCCCAAACCGGATTTCCCCCCCCAAAATCCCAGGTACACAACCCCCTACCCGCCCCCCTTTTTTCCACCGATGTACCCTACCCGCCCCGCAAAAGTAGCCACGGCGCTGGGGAGGGGGGGAGATTTTCGGGGCGGGTAGGGTCCCGAGACACAAGTTTTTTCGGATGCCTGTTTTTACGTACTAAAAAGTGCATATATCGCGCGCAGCGCGAGATTTTTTGCACTTTTTAGGGTTTTTAGGTCGAAATTTGGGCATTTTTGACCGAAAAATGGGCAGTGTGAGGCTAAAAATCGGGGCGGGTAGGGTACCAGGGCGGGGCGGGTCTGGGGTAGGGAACCAGAGCGGGGCGGGTAGGGGGGTAGCGTCCCGGGCCGGGGCGGGCAGGGTACCATTGGGGGGGAACCCACCACCCCCCCCCAGCCACAGCTAGGCCTGGGCACAATACCACTTTTGACACCCAATACCAATACCCAATACCAATACCGGCCCCGTACCAATACCCAATACCAATACCAAATTGGTGACCCAATACCAATACCCAATACCAATACTGGGTGAGACTGAGACCCAATACCAATACCAATACCCAATACCAGATCAATACCACTGAAGTGCCTGGTATTGGGTTTGGTAGTGGGTTGGGTGGTATGGGGATTGAGTATTGGGTATTGGGTTGGTATTGGTATTGGGTATTGGGTATTGGTCTTAGTATTGGTTTGGTATTGGGTTTTTGGTCTGGTATTGGGTTGGTATTGGGTTTGGTATTGGTTTGGTATTGGGTTTTGAGTCAGGTATTGGGTTTGGTATTGGTTTGGTATTGGGTTTTTCTGGATTAGTATTGGGCATTGGTTTTGACCCAATACCTGGGCAAACCCAATACCAATACCAATACCAGGCCAGCTTCAATACCAATATCCAATACCAGAATTAGTTAGACCCAATACCAATACCAAACACTGGTATTGGGATTGGTATTGGGTGGTATTGGTATTGGGTATTGGGTATTGTGCCCACCCATAGCCACAGCACTGGTATGGAGTGAAAAATACCGATTTTAAACCATTTTGAGCCAAAAATTATACCTACAACTGTACCAGCCGGGGCGGCGACTTGCGTACTGCATCAGGATGGCGCGTCAATCTACCTACCTACCAGTGTAGTGGCAGGCCCATGTGTGGGAGGCAGTGTAGTTCCTGGGGGGGGAGGGGGGACCCCCCCTCGGGTACGCTATCTCCCCCTCAGGTGGTACACTATCCCCCTATCTCCCCCTCCGGGTACACTATCTCCCCCAATTTTTGCCTAAAATGGCCATTTTTAGGCCTAAAATGGGCATTTTTAGGCCTAAAATGTGTGATTTCTAGGTCAATGTTCTCAAAAGTCGCCAAAATACCCTTTTTATGAAGAATTTTTTCCAAAAAGGGGCAAAAATAGGTCAAATTTTCCACCTCAAAAAGTGACTTTTTCCCGAATTTGGGTCTTCCCCCCAGGGTTTTTTTTTTCAAAATCCACTAGGTGCAACTTAGGTGCAACCCCCCAATTTTTAGGTGCAAGCTGGCCAAAGTAGGTGCAACCCCTATTTTGGACAAAAAACGCCAATTTTAGGTTTTTTTGCCAGGTTGTGTGTTCAATGCTATTTGCGTGCTTTTAGAAGTTCAATAAAGTTGTAACGCAATGAATGCCTTTTCCTTTAGCAAAAGCAAACTTTTCAGGGAAAGTTCAACATTTTGTAGCACATTTTGTGCTAGTTTCATTATTGAGAACCGATTGAGAAGAAAACGAAACAGTAAAATTTTCATTTCACCATATCCACATTTGGGGGTCACGTACGAATCAATTACTTTCGCTGTTCATTTACTGTGTGGGTATCTAATACTGTTGTCATGCTCTGCTCTAGTTCTTGTCAGTGTAGTTCCTGGGGGGAGGGGGGTCCCCTCCTAAGGTACACTAACCGCCGCGACCAAGGTACACCAGTACACTAACCGCCGCACCAGGTAGACTAACCGCCGCAATTTTTGCCTAAAATAGGCATTTTTAGCCCAAGATGGGCATTTTAGGCCTAAAATGGGTAATTTTCAGGTCAATGTTGTCAAAAGTCGCCAAAAGAATTTTTTCCAAAAAAGGGCAAAAATAGGTCAAATTTTTTACCTCAAAGGACTTTTTCCTGAATTTTGGTCTTCCCCCCTCCTTCCCCCACAGGGAGGTACACTAACCGCCGCACCGACAAAGTGGGTAGGTTCACTAACCGCCTCGCCGGACCAGGAACTACACTGATCCTAGTACAGCATGTATTTGTTTTGAATCTTATCACCAGCACACCAGGTACTAACTGTGTACGAAATCAATCAATCAGACCAATATTTTTTGTCGATGTCGACCAAATGCTTCGATGGAATTTATTGGAAGGAATGAAAAGCCGCGCAGCGCATTTTTTTTGTTTCTAAGCTTTCCAACCTTAAAAGATGCTGTATAAATGCTAAATTAAGCAAATAAGGGCCCAAAATTTTAGGTGCAACCTTGCACCTAACCCTTAATTTTTAGGTGCAATTCTGATTTTTTAGGTGCAAATTGCACCTAAAAAGTGTCTAAAAAAACTATGTCCCCCCCCTTCCCCCCCTCGGGGGTACACTATCTCCCCCTCCGAAAAAAACGGGGGGTCCGCGGTCCGCTATCTCCCCCTCCGGACCAGGAACTACACTGGTGGGGAGGTAAGTATGATGCGGGGTTGGGACCGGAAGCGTGAGAGGTATGATTTTGGTCACCCAAAAAGGCGAAAAAACACCGTTTTTGTGATACAATTTTGGCCAAAAATTGAGGTAAAAATAGTACTTTTTTAAAATTTTCGCCGAAAATCGCCTAAAAATAGGTATTATGGATGGGTTTGCGCGCGGAGCGCGCGATTTTTGGGAAAATAAGGTCGAAAAACACCGATTTTTGCCTTAAAAAGGTATAAAATTGCTTGTGAGAGGTATGATTTGGAGTTGTGAGAGGTAAGTACTCAACCCCCCCAACCCCCCCCCCTCGGGTTTTGTGGTAGGTAGGTACTGAGAGGGGGGAAACCCCCCCAACCCCCCCCCCCCAGCCACTACTATGCTACCTACCCCTTCCCCCCAGTTGCACCAGTGAAAATAAGTATTCTGCAGAAAATTTTCGAATCAGCTTTTTGGACTTTTTCAGTTTTCGGCCCTTGAAAATTGGCTGACCGGGCCGGGCCGACCTCAAGCCAAAACGGGCCGGGCCGGGCCGACCTGCAGCAGAGGTCGCAATCGGGCCGGCCCGACCTCGGGCCGGGCCGGGCCGGGCCGCGATTTTGGGCTTTTGGCTCGGGCCGGGCCGGAGATTTGGACGGTCGGGCCGGGCCGGGCCGGGCACCCCGGCCCGAAGCTTCTGAAGTGACTTATTTTACTGAAAAAGTAGGGATTTTTTTGTCAAAAATACTAAAATTTCTGACGGATTCGGCAAGCAAGTGATCAGTATTGTCTCTATCTGACGACCATTTCATGGAAAACAATGTATTTTCAACCAGTGGTGTAGCTACCCAGGCGGGGCGGCAACCTACAGTACCACCAAAAATGTGGGACGGCAACCTACCTACTGTACCGGCCGGGCTAAGGGGGAACAAAATTTTTTCGGTCGAAATTTTGAAGAAAATGTGCTCTAAAACGCTAAGTTCGCGCGTAGCGCGGCGATTTATCGCCTATTTGGAGTGAAAAGTACCGATTTTATATACCATTTTGAGCCAAAAATCTCAACTTACTGTACTAGCCGCCGGGCGGCGACCTACATAGTGTGCCAGGATGGAGCGTCAACCTACCTACCTACTGTACCTAGGGGGGACCCCCAACCCCTGCAACACCGTTGTTTTCAACCAAAAAATAGGTTCAAAAAAATCGCAAAAATTATGACAAAAATTGGGTTAAAATCTGAGCCAAAAAATTCGGGCCGGGCCGGGCCGGGCCGGGCCGGAGATTTGGGGGTTCGGGCCGGGCCGGGCCGGAGATTTGGGGGTACGGGTCGGGCCGGGCCGGAGATTTGGGGGCTCGGGCCGGGCCGGGCCGGCCAAACCCGGCCCGATTGCGACCTCTGACCTGCAGCCCTCCACCGGGCCGGGCCTTTCGCCGACCGGGCCGGGCCGGGCCGACTTTACCCGGCCCGTTTCCGATCTCTGGTTGACGAGACGATCTTGTGCTCGTGTACAAAGTCGCTCGTGGTCTCATACCTGGGGTAACCAAGGAATCATTCTTTCCATCTCGTGACACCGGCCGCCCAACCCGAGGGCACTCAGTTTGAGCCGAGTTCATGGCGCGGGTCCGGACTTGTCCGGGTATTGGGCTTATCGCGTTGTGGACCTCTGGAACAGGCTCCCAGAGGACGTCGTCTCCGCTGCCTCAATTGCGGCCTTTAAATCTAAACTAAACTCACGTGGTCGAGACGTAGTTTCTCGCCATATTTCAACAAAATTCTCAGCCGTCGCTGACTGATCTCCTCAGTCACTGAGTTGCTGCTTTCAGGTAATCGTCAATTTCGTTATCGCCTGTTTTCATCTCGTGTCCGCCATTGATCACTGATTTTTCGTCTGTCGTTGCTGTGTTTTTGGTTGGTTTAGAATTTCTCTGGTACGTTTTGTCGTTTGTTCATTCATGATTATCATTATGTTAAAGGCAGTCTACGTGAGGTTGTCACTCAGCCCCCGAATACCGTAACTCACCGTAATATTGATCTGCAAGGATCGTGTCGAGACCATTTTGTTTTTTATCTATGTTTTGCGTGTTAGCGCCAACACCAACCAACATTTCGGAGTTTTGGTGATCGACGCGCACGATGACAATTTCCAGCTTGCTGCCGCTAATACACGTGTCGATAAGCAGCGATCAGCATGGGTCTCGCAACGATCTCGCTTGCGGTGGGTTACGGTATTCGGGGGCTGAGTGACAACCTCCCGTAGACTGCCTTTACGTAAAGGCAGTCTACAGGAGGTTGTCACTCAGTCCCCGAATACCGTAACCCATCGCAAGCGAGATCGTTGCGAGACCCATGCTGATCGCTGCTCATCGACACGTGTATTAGCGGCAGCAAGCTGCAAATTGTCATCGTGCGCGTCGATCACCAAAACGTCGAAATGTTGGTTGGTGTTGGCGCTAACACGCAAAACATAGATAAAAAACAAAATGGTCTCGACACGATCTTTGCAGATCAAAATTACGGTGGGGTACGGCAGGGTAGTACTTGGGGTGGGGGGGGGGGGGGGGCCGCCCCCCCCCCCCAAATTCATCTATCTATCGTCAACACTTTTTGATTTCATCTATCTATCGTCAACACTTATGGGCAAATCTATCTATCGTCAACAAATTCTGGGAACAATCTATCTATCGTCAACACATTTGGACCCCAAAATGGGTATTTTTGCCTCGAAAATGGCTCAAAATCGGTATTTTTTGTCCCAAATAGGCAAAAAATCGCGCGCTACGCGCGGATTTAGTACATCTAAGTACATTTTCATTGATATTTACACATTATTACCTACTTAGTGCACTATACTATACCTTGATTTTTGGCGACCCCCCCCCCACCATCTATCTATCGTCAACAAGTTTGGGTCGACCCCCCCCAGATTTCGGACTTGGGTCATCTATCTATCGTCAACACATTTCGGGTCCCAATCTATCTATCGTCAACACCGTGACCAAGTACTACACTGGGTTACGGTATTCGGGGGCTGAGTGACAACCTCCCGTAGATTGCCTTTACACTCATATGTTTATTTTTCAGGTATTTTCCGGATCTCGTTGTAGGTCTTTGCGTGAGCTTGCAAATAAAATTTGAAAAAAATTTGAGACGACAAATAAAAAAGTTGCGAAATTTCTCTTTTATTTATGCCAGGAGGATTACCCCCAATTGTCTGATTTCTCCAGACCGTAATCCTAGTCGGCTGAACCGCCATTCGCTGTTCTTTTTCGGATAATGTTTAGGCTTTAATTTGGGGTCTCAGGCTTTGCCGCTTAGGCTCGTTTTGTGATATCGTTGCGCGTATGTGTGACGTCGCTGTTTTAGTCTTGGTCACACGCTAATGCACCATAAAACTTAGCAGAATGCAGTTTTTGGACGGTGGCACTGGCAATTAATTCATATTTCTGCTAAATTTATTTTCATTTGAAACTGTCCAGCACACTATATTATTGATCAAGCGACATGGGTAAATCAACAATAAACATGCAACGTAATCTCTGCGACAGTCGAAACAATGATCAAATAGTAACAAATCAGAGAGAAACGAAGCATCGCTGTTTGAAAAGAACAAAAGCAAACAATCGTTGATATTCATGGAATAAATGTGAGGCACTGTTTACAGATATACAACCACATTGGGAATAATGTATCAATCTTGAACCTTGTATAAGCATTTCATGACAAAATATTGAACATCAAATGACAACTACATAAAAACACAGTAACATCTATCACAACAAACAGGACCGTAAGTGACTATTACTACACTATCATTCTATTGAGATCACCGTGCCCTCAAAGACAAAATAATTAATGTGGGCTATTTTTCCAGTTGCGTAATCGCAAATCCATATCTGTATAATACGGCAAACCGACAGCCTGCTCGTATGTGCAGCCATCATCTTTATAGTGCCATGATCCAGATCTGCTGTTTTTAACTTACTTTTAAAACTGCTAATTAGCAGGTTAACACCAAGTTGGAAACCAAATTACCGGTTAAAAATATCAATTATCGTCTAGAAGAATAGCGAGTGTCACCACAAGGAGGGTAGGTAGAGTGTACCGCATTCACCGATTGATCTGTTTATGCACAGTTGAGTACAACCCAACGACCATGCCAAACAGTCCCAACAGCATCAGTCCAACATTCTTGGCCACAATCGCCCATTTGAGTCTGGGCGTCAGTTCAAGTGTCCAGTGTTCCCAGAACGCGACCATGTGAATAATGGGCGGCAGGATGAACGCTAATACGGCACCAGCAGAGATGCCAACGAGCGAGATAATTGCGTCCAGATTCGGCACAATCGCTGCGACAGCAACTGCAATGTAGTTTGCGCTATTACATAAGGTTATGAAACATCAGCTGGCCTGGGAGTTGTCGGGTGCACTGGTTGTGTGGAAAACTCGAACTTTCAGGCACCACCGGCCATCACGGACACGCGTGAACAGGGTACTGTTTGGTTGCCCGTTTTTACAAACGGTCGGTGTGATTTTGTTTTGTACGCTCACGCAAAGCTCTTCACACAAGACCATGAAGATCTCAAAAAGAAACGCGTGTGAATCGGACTGTAAGAAACACAAAACCATGCCAAAGCGACCAAGAGCGGACAAATGACCAACTCACACGTAAATACGACCAAAATGGTTCGAAAGAGAAACTCCAACGGCAAATGCCATCTATCGATCCCGGGCAGCCATTTTCGTCTAATCGGTCGCCACAACATGCGAACAACGACGTACATCTGCAGACCGTAACCCACGAACACGGCAACGATCAACAACAACTTGGTCGCGTCGTAGACACTGCAAGGAACAGGGATTACGGTAGGTTACTGTAATTGGTATGGAATGGATAGATGACTACGGTCGGTCGGTAGCAGGTGAGGTCAAACCAGATGATGTGCCACGACAAAAAGGGAAAATGTGCTCTTTTTATCCACAAGCAAAAAACATGCGCTACAAAATAGTGCGTTACTCACGGCGATCCAGTCAGACTGAGGGTGATACTGGGCTTGACCTCGGAGCCATAGGTGCGATAGCCGAAAAAGCCCGTGGCAGCGTACAAGGCTATCACGATCCACATACCTGCAATCATCAAAGTTAAAAAAATAAATTTCAAACATAAAAAATGAATTAATATTAATTTGTTGTTAGTGTTATTATTAAACAGCGACAAAATCATGCACATTACCCGTATTGAGCACACCCGTATAACCAAGCATCTCTTCTGGGAAGGTCATGCGATTTTCCATTGGTAAAACCTGGAAAAAATGCATTTGGATTCAAGTGGTACTATTCGCCAAAAAGCGAGAAAAACGCAATAAAGTCCAACCACAGCCTGTCCTTCAAAGGAATATAGCACAGCGCCAACAGCGACTGAAGTGTTGGCAAAGTTTGTGAAAAACGCCCGCGGTCCAGGTATCATCGGAGTGGCGATAACAGCCTGCAATTAAACTAACAATCATGCAGAGAATACGGTGTATTGAAAATTGGCTGAATTATCCTGCGCACGATTGCACAAACTCACGTAAAAGATCACAATGAATACGACTATCATCATTACGTTGGCCGCAGTGCTGGAAATAGGATAAAAGATATTGCAGTCACACTTTTTGTACTGGATATTTTCAAAAAATATTTTGATGCCAAATCTGCAGCTACAGTCGACCTCCTAACCTGCGATCGAAGAAAGAACACAAACACAGCAGATTGTAACAAAATAATATGGCACGAACATTACCTGAACAATGACATAATTCGCATGGAACGCACATAGTTGAATAAGATGACTGGCACTAGTAGGATGGCCATACAAGGCACTGGCTCTAGCGTAATACGACCCATTAGATCGAGAAGAACCTGTGAGTGCGGCGGGCAGGTTGGCTGATGTTTCACAACAACGAAAAATGCAGCTCCAACCTCAGACATGTGCGATCCCATGAAAACAAACAGCACGCTGCATATGCCCAATTGAAGCATTACTATGACGGCGTTTGTGACATAACTGAAGCATTACGTCGTTAGCAAGACATTTTTTTAAATTTTCGAAAAAGAAAGTTCTTGGCCACAAGTCTAACGCACAGTGCTTTTTTGCTGTGTTGTCGATAGCGTTCCGGTCCGAAGTCCACAGCCTTTTTGGCGAGATGTCCGTAGTCCAGATCCGGCTTGCCACTTCTGCAACAGACAAGAGCGAAAACATTTTTTTCTGACCGAATAAATGGCAGAACAATAAATAAACAAAAAATGACGGATCCGAGAAAGGCGCCAGGTCGCGCTCAAGTCTCCTCCGTGGGGAAAAGCCTGCGCCAGCACGGAACAAAACAATTTTCAGAATTTTTACAGCAATGATTCCCTCAATTAAAAAAACTCGAGCGGCCAAAACCAAAACATTAGTTCCACCAGTTACAGCTAACCCAGCAAAGGGGGCCTTTCGCATTTCCAATCGCCTTCAAACTTTGCACGCTTGAATATTGTTCAGAGCGTTTTTAACCTCTCAGGCACCAGACCCAATCTGCAGCATGCGACCGGGAATGCACTTCAAGCGGAACATCCGGGAACAAAGTGTGCCGCGGACCCCCCCCATTTATACCCCCCCTTCGGCAAACTCTTGATCAACAAGGTGCCAAGGCGAATGAATGTTTCGCATGAAACTTGCAACACCGCTAACTATGGAATTCCCCTTTTCTTTTTATTTCAATTCCACGGATTGTTTCAGCGTGACAAGCAGCCCTTGAACATTTAGCAGCCAAGCATGAACAATTCGCAATTCGAAATAAAAAAAAAACAAATTCCACGGGGACAAAAATCCAAAACATCCGCCCCCCCTCGAGTTCCACCAGTTACAAGCTAACCCAAACCACCAACACCACCAAACACCCAACGCCTTAACACTCAAATACATACGAGGTTTGAAGGGGGTTGAAACGAAAGCCCCACAAAAACAAAACAGTTTCCCACGACACTCCCCAGCCCAACTAACATCCTACACAAATACTGCGCCGACGTGACCAGTATGGTCATACAGTGCAGGTTGAGCATGCCGAGCACGATAATCATGATCAGGCCACCCTGAAACAACAAGGAAGATTGAACGTGTTATGTGTGACCCGTCCGCGACAAGGACTGTCTCGTCGACGCACAATTAATCCCGATTGTTTGACGGCCACGGGCAAGGCCAAACATCCAGGACCGATCATACTGCGAAGGAAGTTCATCAGGGTGCGTGACGTGCTGAAGAAAAGTTGTGATGATGGAAAAATCGTAATCGAACTTGAGGATCACACCGAATCCAGCTTGGCTTTTTCTGTTGAACATATTTAGAGATTCGCGGCTGGGGCCCGTCGACACGCGACACTTACGCTTATTTAGATGCCGATCGATCAGGAGGAGGATCAGAAAATTTATTTTTGATGCATTTCCAAAGCTACGAAAGTTGCACGATTCACGCCATGCGACAAAAGACAAGGCTTTGTATTATCCCACTTACGATGTATTACCACCACTACCCGCCATTTCAGGCAAATGTGTCGAATTGGTGCTGTCTGCATCATCGCCCTCTGCCTCGCCAGATTCAGCTACCGAGCTGAAAATGTGGATTTTGCTCTCAAGTCGAAAATCAGCTAATCTGTTTGGGGCAGGGTTGGTTTTAGTGTAACTGATAATGATTACAGTTGGAATAAAACTGGCTGGACAGTGACAATTTTGGTTTGGAGGCCGTGTTTTGCGAAGAGAGGTACATTTGCTAATTTAAGTTACCAAGGTTGTTCGTTTGGTTCAGCGGAACACGTTTTACTAGGTCAAGACCTTAGTCCCCAGACAGAATAGTCATTACATTGCCGTGGCCTAAAATGCCTAAAGATGTCCATATTAGGCCTAAAATGCAGACAAAAATTGGGGACAAAATCTCAGACAAAAATTGGGGAAAATAGTGCACCAGGAACGGAAATTAATGTACTCGTGTACATTGGTCGGGGAAATTAGTGCACCTTAGGGGGATCTCTCCCAGGCGAGTGCTGTTTCTTAGTTTTACTTTGGTGGCCAACGTTCATTTTATAACAAAATCCTCATAAATCAGTTAATTAAGCAAAAAATTAGTCATCATTGCAAGCTCTTACCTGTATCCAACAGTCTCATCGCCCCTATTGTCCAGCAGGGCATCGCTGTCGCTTTGGCGGGGCGAAGACATGGGGCTCTGTGCAAATAACTTGCATTGAGAAATATGGACGGGAAAAAAGTTGACTGAAATATAGTTGGATGTTGTGAACCATATCGGCGATAAACACATCCACATTGAAGAACGATATCATTTCTTTTTATCTGATAGTTACATAAGAATCCTTCGTGCAAACTGTATCGCACGTGTGGAATGCACAATAGGGTTTTTGAAATTACAATAAAAAATTTGAACACTCTGTTGAAGAAAATTATTGGCGATTTGAAAAAAAACACTAGCTGATTTCAGCATAACAAAGGAACAGCATCAGTCTACCGGCCGGACAAATACTGAAACATCGTGCTACACCCGAACTGAGCTCTACGAAAAATAACTAGTGATCGAAAAACACTTCATAAAACAAGTAGGAAATACGACTGAAAACTTTTCCAAGTCAAATCACAGAGACACAAACCACTCAAAACGGCGATTCGATTTCGTTCTTATCAATATTGATCCAAACCGATTTGACCTGACAATAACTATTCATCGCCGCTAGCCCGTTCTCGCGACCGTAACCAGATTGTTTCATGCCGCCAAACGGTACATTCGGTGAAACATCATTGTACGTGTTCACCCAGACGTTTCCGGCTTGCAACTGGCACGAAACATTATGTGCCCGCTGGAGATCACTGCAAATGGATGCGGGCAGGTGATATTGCACAATTTATTTATTAATTTTGGTCACACCCATAAAGCTAGGAAGGCATTGGTCGGAAAGTCTGACCCTATTTTGTGCCGGTATCAAACTGCGATCACGTGACATAAATGGTATTTGAAGATTTACTGATGCCACCAGCCTTGATGAGCGCAAACGACGTTCCCCGACAGCTGACAAACTATTTTCACGCTGGTTAAAAAAAGTCGCATCAGCAGGAACACTCGAAACCTGATCTAATGTATTCATTCTTTATGATAAATCTGGTTTGTTTGAGGGTTTCGCAAACATGAGGGCGTCGCAAAGCGCCGACAGAACCAAGAATCCAGCATTAGTGCTGTCAACGAAACATTTTTGGGATTTCATTACCAACGTTTCTCTTGTTCCATATTTGACGAATGAAAGAAAAATAACGCGACCACGTCACAAAACCAAAGCCATCATCACGTTTCACATTGATTTGCGCACAGATTCCATGCTCCCCCCACTCAGGATTATTATTGACGTATGTACATATAATGCATTCTGCCAAATTTCCAGATAAACAGCCATAATTACCCCATGACAATTATCTGATCACATACCTGGTGCACAATCCAGCGCCGAGCCCAAATGACGTGTCATTGGCGCGATGTATCGCTTCCTTCTCGGTCTTGAACGGCAGCAACGTGAGCACGGCACCAAATATCTCCTCCTTGCACACCGTCATATCATCGCGACAGTCCGTCATGATGCATGGCGACACGTAGTAGCCGTTGGAAAAGTCGGATTCCGCAGGCCGAACTCGCTCGCCGCCGTATAAGATGCGCGCACCCTGCGAACAATGATGGCCATATCATCATGGTGACACGGTATTGACACTGGGAAAGGGTTTTTGCCATTAATGGTGGCTCATTGGTCC
>JASAMV010005285.1:0-41306 GCA_030248065.1 Rhynchonema sp. JSB1_4
AGCTTCTGAAGTGACTTATTTTACTGAAAAAGTAGGGGTTTTTTTGTCCAAAATACTAAAATTTCTGACGGATTCAGCAAGTAAGTGATCAGTATTGTCCAGTGGTGTGGCTACCCAGGCGTGCAATCAACCTACTGTACCACCAGAAAGGCCTGAAATCAACCTACCTACTGTAACCGACCGGCCGAGCTAGGGGGGAACAAAATTTTTTATGTCCAAGTTTAGATGAAAATGTACTCTAAAACCCTCAAAATTTTTCGATTATTTGGAATGAAAAATATGGATTTTATACCATTTTGAGCCAAAAATAGCAACCTACTGTACCAGCCGGGGGGCGGCGACCTACCTACTGTACCAGGATGGCGCGTCATCTACATACTGTACATAGGGGTAGGGGGGACCCACCCGGCCCACACAGTTGGTATTGTCTATCTGGCGACTTTTTCATGGAAAACAAACAATGAAATTTCAACAAAAAAATTGATTCAAAAATCGCAAAAATTATGACAAAAATTGGGTTAAAATCTGAGCCAAAAATTCAGGCCGGGCCGGGCCGGGCCGGGCCGGAGATTTGGGGGTTCGGGCCGGGCCGGGCCGGAGATTTGGGGGTACGGGTCGGGCCGGAGATTTGGGGGCTCGGGCCGGGCCGGGCAAACCCGGCCCGATTGCGACCTCTGTACTGTACCAACCGGGGCGGCGACTTACGTACTACATCAAGATGGCGCGTCAATCTACCTACCTACCTACCCTTCCCCCCAGCTGTACCAGTGAAAACAAGTACCGTAAAACCTAAAATACAAGGGGGGCTGTATTTTTTCACTGACCCCTTTTAGGGGGGCTGTATTTTTGGGGGGCTCTATTTTTTGGGGGCTGTATTTTTTCGCTGCCCAAAGTCTCAAAAAATGTTCCAAAAATACCCCTAAAATGGAGTTCTGTCAGGGTGTTACTGGTCATTATTGAGTGTTTTTAGGTGCAGATCTTCCATAAAAGGCTTTACGTCATCATATACTCAACCACAAACGTTGTACACCAGAGGTCGCAATCGGGCCGGGTTTGGCCGGCCCGGCCCGAGCCCCCAAATCTCCGGCCCGGCCCGGCCCGACCCGTACCCCCAAATCTCCGGCCCGGCCCGGCCCGAACCCCCAAATCTCCGGCCCGGCCCGGCCCGAATTTTTGGCTCAGATTTTAACCCAATTTTTGTCATAATTTTTGCGATTTTTGAATCAATGCAGAGGTGGGAATCGGGCCGGGCCGCGGGCCGGGCCGAGGTTTCCGGCCCGAACGGTCGGGCCGGGCCGGGCCGGGCCGACTTTCCGGAATGTCGGGCCGGGCCGGGCCGGGGTGGCCGGCCCGAAAAGGCCCGACATCATCGAATTTCAATAAAAAATTGTGATTTTTTAGGCTAAATTTGCCAAAATTTCTCACGATTCTGCAAATCAGTACCGACTTCCATAATTACCAGGTATTTTTAAACAAAAAAACAGTAATTTTTGCACCAAAAAATTGCTTCAAAATGTCATCAGAAAAAGTCGGGCCGAAAAAATCGGGCCGGGCCGGGCCGACTTTTTTCCAGGTCGGGCCGGGCCGGGCCGGACTTCCCGGCCCGAACGGTCGGGCCGGGCCGGGCCGGGCCGACCCCCGGACCTCGTCGGGCCGGGCCGGGCCGAGGTAACCCGGCCCGATTCCCACCTCTGAATCAATGTTTTTGTTGAAATTTCATTGTTTTCCATGAAAACGTCGCCAGATAGACAATACCAATGGTGTGGCTGGGGGGTCCCCCCTAGGTACAGTAGGTAGATGACGCGCCATCCTGGTACAGTAGGTAGGTCGCCGCCCCCCGGCTGGTAGGTACAGTAGGTTGCTATTTTTGGCTCAAAATGGTATAAAATCCATATTTTTCATTCCAAATAATCGAAAAATTTTAGGGTTTTAGAGTACATTTTCATCTAAACTTGGACATAAAAAATTTTGTTCCCCCCTAGCTCGGCCGGTCGGTACAGTAGGTAGGTTGATTTCAGGCCTTTCTGGTGGTACAGTAGGTTGATTGCACGCCTGGGTAGCCACACGACTGGACAATACTGATCACTTACTTGCTGAATCCGTCCGAAATTTTAGTATTTTGGACAAAAAACCCTACTTTTTCAGTAAAATAAGTCACTTCAGAAGCTTCGGGCCGGGCCTTCGGGCCGGGGTGCCCGGCCCGGCCCGGCCCGACCCTCCAAATCTCCGGCCCGGCCCGGCCCGGCCCGAGCCAAAAGCCCAAAATCGCGGCCCGGCCCGGCCCGAGGTCGGGCCGGCCCGATTGCGACCTCTGTTGTACACAAGGTGTCTTATACAAGAACTTGACTTTACGACCCCCAAGCGGGGAATTCCAAGTTGGGGGGGCTGTATTTTTGGGGGGCTCTATTTTTTCACTGACCCCTTTTAGGGGGGCTGCATTTTTGGGGGGCTCTATTTTTTGGGGGGCTCTATTTTAGGGAATACGGTATTCTGCAGAAAATTTTCGAATTTTTTTCAGCTTTTTGGACTTTTTTTGGTTTTCAAGCCCTTGAAAATTGGATGACCGGGCCGGGCCGGGCCGGGCCGACATCAAGCCAAAACGGGCCGGGCCGGGCCGACCTGCAGCCCTTCACCGGGCCGGCCCGGGCCGGGCCGACTTTACCCGCTCCGTTTCCGATCTCTGATTGCGACCTCTGCTTTGTTGGTCTTTTTCTTTAGTTTACCTGAACCCGAGAGACCAGCCTGCGGGAGAAATGTTGAATGCGATGAGCCGAATTTGCCTGAAGTTGTCTTGGTCGGTCCTGATTCATTGGTCTCTCTGCCGTCTGCCTTTTGATGTGGTGCAAAAGCCCATTCACCGCAAGAGGAGTTAAAAATCTTTGGAAAATCATCCACGCCTATAAAAGGCAGAAAACGGCGTTTTGAGGCCAGCCGCTTCAGATTACGTTTAAGCCCAAGTCCAAGAAGCCTAGGCGTAGGCCTAAGCCTAAGCCTAAGCCTAGGCCTAAGCCTAAGCCAAAGCCTAAGCCCAAGCCTAAGGCTAAGCTCAAGAAAACAAACAAAAAATGATGGCTATGTTTTGACATCCCAACCCCGATTTCACTGTTATAAACACTATTTCTCATCATTTTGTTCATGTATAAATTAGTTTTAACCAAAAAAACAAAAAAATTCACCGGCGCCGGCGGGACTCGAACCAGCGGTCCCGCAGGCACGAGTCCAACGCCTTCACCGCTGAGCTAGCGAACCGACACATAATTCACCGCTCACTGAACATCACTATCTCCACGGTTGAAAGCTGTCGTTCAGCGGTGAAAAGTTGTTTCAACCAGAAAGAAAGCCTGAGGAATATAAGTAAACTAATTGTCATTGACTATTGAAAACCATGTACTAGTTTTATTATATCTTCACGATATATTTGTCATTTGATCTTCCACGTTGTGTTACTACAATTTAAGTGACGCGGCTTACACTTGAAATTTAATTTCAGTCATATTCTGCAAAAAGTCTTTTGCACAGAATCACATTTGGTCTGGTTATGGCAGTCTCTATCTCTGGTGGCCCTATTTGACACTTGCGAAAACACTTTTTATAATTAGATGTGAGCCACGAAAATTAGTATTGGCTTCTCAATTTCTTGTTCAGTATTCTTGTTTGTTGTATTTTTATTTCGGTCCCATGTACATCGATGTTGTTCCTGTGCCGCCAACACCACCACCTTGAAAATCAGGCGCAGAGTACACAGACGGCAGGGTTGTGGTAATGCCAACAGCTTGGTTACGGTACCTGGCTTTGTTTGTGCCTGAGCGAGCGATCCGCCAGGTGTCATGTACACCGACGTCGCCGCGCCACCTTGGCCGCCACCGAAGAATTGTTGTTGTGGTTGACTGCTTGCTGATGCCGGGGCTGTGGGGATAAAGGGGGAAGAAATAGTCGGAAAGTTATTGAAAAATATGTGATCCCACTCCCTCTTACCAGCCATGGCCGTCTTCATGTTCATACCACTGACGCCACCCGTCGTTGACGCTGCAAAAAATGTTCAAAGGAAGTTATGCCAGTTCGAATCCAACATCATCAGCTGTAACAAATGTTGACGTAAAGAAAGTTGATCTCCCAAACCTTACCCATTCCGGGCATAGCCGTTTTTAGACCACCACCGCCGCCGCCCATTTGTGACGCTAAAAAAATATAAATGTTTCAAAATTGCCCACAAATCGCGAAATCTTCCAAGCCAAAAAACCTCTGTGTTTTGCTAACCCATTCCTGGCATTGCCGTTTTCACACCGGAATCGCTTGGCATTTCCGACGCTGAAATAATTTGCTAATTCGATATATCAAATAAAAATTGTTTAATTACACGAAAAGCAAAATTCTTGGGGCTCTTATTACCCATTCCGGGCATCGCCGTTTTCATAGCGCTTTCAGACGCCGCACCTGAATACATGCGTACTTTGGGCGACTGAGATTCGCAGAAAAATAAACAATAAATAAGCACCAACCGGCGCCGCCGCCACCGCCTGCGGTTTTGTAGTAGTTGCAGCACTGGCAGTAACCACAGGGCACAGCACGACCGGCTGCAATGATGGAATCGTTATTCTTCATCTCAGCTCGAGCCAAAATTTTAAAAGGCTTCTCAAAATTTTAACTTCAAGCTTTAAAATTACTCTGTTTCAAAAGGGCAACCTGCTTGAACCACACCAGCACCGCCGCCGCCACCGCCGAAACCACCCGCTGCCATGTACACCGACGTCAGACCACCCGCACCTAAATGGAGAAAGGAATTAGGACTTGGGATTGTGAATGTTGACTGTTGCACCTTTTGGAGTCCTGTGAATATCTCCGTTTGTGAATTGAGATACTGGCTTGCAAACCAAATGCCGGGCCCAAAGGCGCGTGTCGGCTACCTAGCGTAACCCGAAGCTTGCCAACAAAAGTTCTGTTGTACTCTTCTTAATGGTTCAGAGCTCCATAAAATGGGGTTATCACCAGGCTTATGGGCCGTAACTCATCTCTTTTTTTTAGGTTAGTCCTACAGTGATTTCAACTCATAAGAGAAGAGTGAACCCTTCCTCCTCCCGACCACCTAACCTCCGGGCGCCAAGCCTCCGCCAGCAGCAGGTACGGCACCGCTATATGAACCACCTCCACCCGGTTGCAAGTAGACTGATTGAGCCATGATGTTGATGATGATTGGATTTAGAGTCTGTTGAGTTGATGGAACGAGGTCGATCGGGAATCAGTCGATGAAAGAAACGCAGAATGAATGAAACAAATGAATAACAATTTTATCGCAATCCTCTTCTGCTGTGTGTATGCTGTCTTTTGGTCTTCCTTCGGTATTCTAATTTGCGTTATTAGGTGTATGAGACTGAGACGAGACCAATACCAAGTGAGTTGAGACGTTGAGACTTGGGTGAGACGAGCAGACCATCTCAACTCAACGAGCGTTGAAAAAAATCGCTTTTTTCTAAAACAAGTTTGTTTTGTTTTTTTTAAAGTCGGCGAGGGCGCGAGGCAGTGGCGCACACATAGGATTTCGAGTCAGTATGGTCACTTTCGGGAGAATCCACTTTTATGTAGTGCTTGTCTCAATTTTAAAAATTCACTTGTATGTTGAGAATTTTGGTGATTTTAAACCAAATACATATCATGCCATATGCCACAATCATGCTAGCGTAGCGCGCGAAATTTAGATTTTTTTGCTCTCACAGCACTCCAATTTCAGTAAAAATGGGCGTATATCTGACACGCCAAGGGCTCGATCCTTTTGGCCTTTTCAACTATATCAGAATGAAAATCATGCCATCTTTCCTCCAAAATGGTGCTCCCTCGGGTCACTTTCACTTCGGTTGTGTGTGACATCCCTGGAAGCCCAAGAACCACGCTGTATGTCTGGTTTTCAAATTATTGTATCGGCTTGTTGCTGTTCTCGTAGCTACTGGCGTGGCAGATACCATGCTTCAAACCTAGGGAAGGTGCCACTGCAACTAAGGAGGGCGAACTTTGCAAAGACATGCCCAAACACAACCCAAAGAATGGAAAACATGGTGGCGCGCCCAAAATCCCAGTCTTCCCAATTGGTGGTGTTGCGTTCAAAACATCAGCTGTGAAACAAAAGGAGATTAAACAAGAATTGATCAAAAAGGTTCGTTGCGTTCTTAAAGCGAAAGATCATTTGATTGTTTTTTGGTATGCGGGGGGACCTTAAAGCCAGGGTTGGGCAAAAAAAACGACGGCGTTTTTTCTTAAAAAAAACGACGTTTTTTTTTTAAAAAAACGCCTGGGTCGTTTTTCGTTTTTTTTTAAATCCCGAATTTCCTTGATTTTCCCTGATTTTTCAGGGAAAGTGCCCTGATTATCAAGGAAAATCAATGTTTTGTCCCATTTTTTTCAAAAAATTTTCGACCAATTTTTACTTTGTCGTGATACGTCGATATACGGCGTTTGACTTTCAGTGATGACCCCGGCCAAAGTTGGTCCCATGATGCGGGTCTGATATGGGATCTTAGCAACTCGCTAGAAAAGGTTTGAAACCCGTTTATTTTGCCTCAGAACACATAGAATTACTTCATTTAACCACGTTTTCTTCTCAACATGAGCGTTTTCCAATTTTTTTGGGGGCATATTTTGGTCATCTGGGCGTTTTAAAAAAAACGTTTTTTTTTTAAAAAAAAACGTTTTTTTTAAAAAAAACGATTTTTTGGAAAAAAACGTTTTTTGCCCAACCCTGCTTAAAGCTGCTGGTTAACAACCCTTCGACCGCGCTTGCTCTTGGGGGCAGAATATATAAACAAAGTTTGGACATCGTGTTGCTCGACCCTAATCTGGCGAGCCGATTGGTTGCTTCCTGATGTTTCACGGCCACGTTGAAGTTTGCCCCTGGTAAAAAACCAAAAAATTTGAAACGCTGCTGTGACACGAATAGGCTGTTTCAAAGTTTGATACTGGAGTGACAGAAACCTCCAACATTGTGGCAAAAACCGCAATGCACAATACCTATTGAAACGTCCGCATTGTTGAATAAAAAAATGAAAGGTTTCAGAAACCTGGTCATTTTTTGCTAGGGTTTTGCACTCGTATAATTTCAAGCACACAATGTTTACCACAACATGCGCAAGGCGCACTCTCACAGCGCACACAACGACAACACACAGCCGACACAGCGACAACACAGCAATGGGTGATATTTTCGAAACGGTGTAACGGTCAGTTGGGTGTAAAGGTAGGTGGAAAGCTCGGTCGACAGCTCAGTGTGATAGACCTCAGTATAAACTTGAAACATTCTACGTTAATAACAGGCAATGTTTCACGTTTACACCGAGCTACGCCGACCGAGCTTTCGACCGAACTTTACGCCGACCTTTACGCCCAATTGACCTTTACACCGTTTCGAAAATTCCACCCAATGTTTCTCAGCTGGCAAACTTTATGTGTGTCCGCATTGGAAAGGCTGCCTTGCGCATGTTGTGGTAAACATTGTGTGAGCTGTGTAGGGTTTTGAAAACTGGGAAGCACAAACAAGGAACTTGATAATTAGAGGATTTTTATTTGTAATTGACAACTTATTTCATTCACCACAGATGCTTAAAATTATACGAGTACAAAATCGTGACAAAAAATGACCAGGTTTCTGAAACCATTTATTTTTTTATTCAACAATGCGGGCGTTTCAATAGCTATTGTGCACTGCAGTTTTTGCCACAATGTTGAAGGTTGCTGTCACTCAAGTATCAAACTTTGAAACAGCCTATTCGTGTCAATGCAGCATTTCAAATTTTTTCGGTTTTTTCACCAGGGCAAACTTCAAACTGGCCGTGAACCATCAGGAAGCAACCAATCGGCTCGCCAGATTAGAGTCGAGTAACACGATGTCCATTTTGTTTATATATACTACCCCCAAGATAAAGCGCGGTCGAGGGGTTGTTAACCAGCACCTTTAATTGTGCGATACCCCAACGAGCGAAGCGTGCGATTTTTTTGCGTTCTGAAAAAATGTGTAACTGAAAATCCTGCATTATGAGCGTTATTCAACTTGCCCAAAAGGCACTTTCCGACAAAAAATTTTGTCCAGGACAGAATTTGACAAAATCTTGCCTAGGGCAGGATTAGCACACTATGGGCATTGCCTACTGGCCCACTCCCAAGTGTGCCACTGCGAAGTGAACTTTGTTTCCAGTATCGAAGAAAAAGTGAAAGGAAAGTATACCTGTATAGATAGAAACTTGAACAGCAACTTTATCAAAGGTGTTCAAATTGAGCACAAGTGACAATACGGGGTAAAGTATTACTTTCAGGTTTTTGAACTTTCAAGCTTTTGCGTTTTGGTGTGAAAGTTGAGCAGATCTCGTGTACTCTGGGAACAAAACAGTTCAACATATCCTGTGCTTAATTAGTGTTTTTTAAAGAAATGCCGACCTTTTTTGAAAAAACAAGCACTTTTTTAAACAAAAACTTTTTTGCTTTTGCAACGCCGAACTCAACTTGGTTCAACTGGGCTCATCGCATTCAACATTTATCCTGCAGGCCAGTCTCTGATAACATAAAGAAAAAGACAAAAGAAAATCACGCACGTCTTTATCTCCAAAGAAATCCGGTCAGCGCGGTTGATCAATCTCTCTTCTGGATTATTTTAGTTTGACGTGGTTAGCGACTAGTAAGCGACTGTGTGATCATTACACGCCGACAAAAACCTTCCACGAGCCACCAAATCCGTAAATACCGTAAAAACCTAAATACAGCCCCCCCGGAATAGAGCCCCCCCCCTATACAATAGTGTATTAACTCTTGGTAGTGGTGCACAGGTACATTTATGCACGTTTCTTGTTCGTTCAGCACATTATACGCCTCTTATTGACCAACAGACACGAATAAATCAGAGGTGGGAATTAGGCCTGGGCACAATACCACTTTTGACACCCAATACCAACACCCAATACCAATACCGGTCCTGGACCAATACCCAATACCCAATACCAATACCAATTTGGTGACCCAATACCAATACCCAATACCAATACCGGGTGAGACTCAATACCAATACCAATACCCAATACCAGATCAATACTACTAAAGTGCCTGGTATTGGGTTTGGTATTGGGTTGGTATTGGTATTGAGTATTGGGTATTGGGTTGGTATTGGCATTGGGTATTGGGTATTGGTCTTAGTATTGGCTTGGTATTGGGTTTTTGGTCTGGTATTGGGTTGGTATTGGGTTTGGTATTGGTTTGGTATTGGGTTTTGAGTCAGGTATTGGGTTTGGTATTGGTTTGGCATTGGGTTTTTCTGGATTAGTATTGGGTATTGGTTTTGACCCAATACCTGGGCAAACCCAATACCAATACCCAATACCAATACCAGGCTAGCTTCAATACCAATACCCAATACCCAATACCAGAATTACACCCAATACCAATACCAAACACTGGTATTGGTATTGGTATTGGGTGGTATTGGTATTGGGTATTGGGTATTGTGCCCACCCATAGTGGGAATCGGGCCGGGCCGGGCCGATTTTCCGGAATGTCGGGCCGGGCCGGGCCGGGGTGGCCGGCCCGAAAAGGCTCGACATCATCGAATTTCAATAAAAATCGTGATTTTTTAGGCTAAATTTGCCAAAATTTCTCACGATTCTGCAAATCAGTACCGACTTCCATAATTATCAGGTATTTTTAAACAAAAAAAAACAGTAATTTTTGCACAAAAAAATTGCTTCAAAATGTCATCAGAAAAAGTCCGGCCGAAAAAATCGGGCCGGGCCGGGCCGACTTTTTTCCAGGTCGGGCCGGGCCGGGCCGACCCCCGGACCTCGTCGGGCCGGGCCGGGCTGGGCCGAGGTTATGGGTGGGCACAATACCCAATACCAGGGTAGTACTTGGGGGGGTGGGGGGGGTCCCCCCCCCCAAATTCATCTATCTATCGTCAACACTTTTTGATTTCATCTATCTATCGTCTACACATATGGGCAAATCTATCTATCGTCAACAAATTTTGGGAACAATCTATCTATCGTCAACACATTTCGAACCCAAAATTGACATTTTTGCCTCAAAATGGCTCAAAATCGGTATTTTTCACCACAAATAGGCAAAAATCGCGCGCTACGCGCGGATTTAGTACATCTATACACATTTTCATTAATATTTACACATTATTACCCACTTAGTACACTATACTATACCTTGATTTTTGGCGACCCCCCCCCACCATCTATCTATCGTCAACAAGTTTGGGTCGACCCCCCCCCCAGATTTCGGACTTGGGTCATCTATCTATCGTCAACATATTTCGGGTCCCAATCTATCTATCGTCAACACCCTGACCAAGTACTACACTGAGAGGCAGTGGTGTCGTTGGGGGGATGGGGGGGTTACCCCCCCCTAGTATCCGGTATCCGGTATCTTGATTTTTTCACCCAGGGGTATCCGGTATCCTGACTTTTTGTCCAAGGGTATCCTACCCTAAAAATTTTCCGAAAACGGTAAAATCGCCCATTTTTACGTCCAAAATGCTCAAAATCGCTTGCTAGCGCAAGCATAACCCCAAAATGACCATTTTTGCGCTTTCAACACGGATTTTGCTCAATTTTCCTCTTAAAAAATTGACTTTTTTTGAACAACCCCCCCCCCCTGGGTATCCGAGATTTTTTATTTTAGGGAGCAACCCCCCCTGGTATCCGAGATTTTTCATTTTGGGTATCCGGTATCCGAAAATTTTGGATTTTGGGTATCCGGTATCCTGACTTTTTGATTTCCCAACGACACCACTGGTGAGAGGTATGATTTTGGTCACCCAAAAACGCGAAAAAACACCGTTTTTGTGATACAATTTTGGCCAAAAAATGAGGTAAAAATAGTACTTTTTCCAAATTTTCGCCGAAAGGTTTCGGACTTACTCGAGATACCCCCCAGAGGCTACCCAAGATACCCCTGCCCTATGGTCCGTCAAAAGGCGAAAAAAGGCCGTTTTTTGCATGCAATTTTACTGCAAAATTGGCCTAAAAATGGGTACTTTTTGACATTTTTGCCGAAAATTGGCCTAAAATGACCATTTTTGGGTGTTTGCGCGCGGAGCGCGCGATTTTTGGGGGTCCCGAGGTCGAAAAACACCTATTTTTGCCTTTGAAAACCATAAATCTACTTACTCGAGATACCCTTTGGGGTCGGCTCGAGATAGATACCCTTCCCCCCCATCCCCCCCCCCTAAGGGTTGACTCGAGATAGATATTGGTCGCACAATGACTATATAAGAATTGGTCAAATTTTTTTCCTGAATCGTGAAGAGGGAAAGTGACAGGGCAATGACGTTGCGTTGCGTGATCGCACACAAAGTATGTAGTAAAGAGAATGTTTCAGACCTGCGGCAACGTGGTTGATCTGCTAGATTATTTTTAGCTGAAAATGTTTTGTCAAAAATACAAGTAGCATAGTGGTTAAGGTTGAACCTGAAGATCAGGGTAGATGAATTCTGATTTAGTCATTGTGCGACCAATACCCCTTAGGGGGGGGGAATCCCCCCCCATCCCCCCCCCAGCCACTACAGTGTCCAGAAAAACCCAATACCAAACCCAGTACCTGACTCAAAACCCAATACCAAACCAATGCCAAACCCAATACCAACCCAATACCAGACCAAAAACCCAATACCAAACCAATACTAAGCCCAATACCCAATACCCAATACCAATACCAACCCAATACCCAATACTCAATACCAATACCAACCCAATACCAAACCCAATACCAGGCACTTCAGTAGTATTGATCTGGTATTGGGTATTGGTATTGGTATTGGGTCTCACCCGGTATCAGTGTTGGAGGTGGGGGGGGGGGGGGGGGGTTGGGGGGTAGCCCCCCCCCCAGTACAGTAGGTATCCCCCCTCGCCTGGTACAGTAGGTATCCCCCCCCGATGTTTGGCATGGTACAGTAGGTATCCCCCCCGATTTTCACCCCGGTACAGTAGGTATCCCCCCCGATTTTGCCTCAAAAGTGCCAATTTTTGACCAAAATGGCCAAAATTAGTGTAAAATCAGTGGTTTTTACCTCAAATTACCCCAAATTCGCGCGCGACGCGCGCAAATACTACGTTTTCACACGATTCCACACATAATAAACACATAAAAAAATTTTCACCCCAAAACCTAACCCCCCCCCCCCAACCCCCCCAAACCCCCCCCCCCTGGGTACATAACCCCCCCAGGCCATCGGCTCTGGTACAGTAGGTATCCCCCCCCCTCTCCGAGCGCGGTACAGTAGGTATCCCCCCCCCTCCAGAGTACCTCCAACACTGCCCGGTATTGGTATTGGGTATTGGTATTGGGCAGTGTAGTGGATGGGGGGGGGGATTCCCCCCCTAAGGAGTAGGTACCTTGCAACCACTGTAGTGGCTGGGGGGGATGGGGGGATTCCCCCCCCCTAAGGGGTATCTATCTCGAGTCAACCCTTAGGGGGGGGATGGGGGGGGGAAGGGTATCTATCTCGAGCCGACCCCAAAGGGTATCTCGAGTAAGTAGATTTATGCTTTTCAAAGGCAAAAATAGGTGTTTTTCGACCTCGGGACCCCCAAAAATCGCGCGCTCCGCGCGCAGACACCCAAAAATGGTCATTTTAGGCCAATTTTCGGCAAAAATGTAAAAAATACCCATTTTTAGGCCAATTTTGCAGTAAAATTGCATGCAAAAAACGGCCTTTTTTCGCCTTTTGACGGACCATAGGGGTATCTTGGGTAGCCTCTGGGGGGTATCTCGAGTAAGTCCGAAACCTTCCCCCCCCCTAGGGTATCTTGGGTCGATTGGCCTGCCACCACACTGCTTGCAACCACCCCTTGGGGGGGATGGGGGGGGAGGGTAGGTACCTTGCAACCACCCCGGAGGGTACCTTGCAACAATGGTGTGGCTGGGGGGGGGGGGGGGGGGGGGGGGCGGCCGGGTCCCCCCCAAGGTACAGTAGGTAGGTTGCCGCCCCTCGCCTGGTACAGTAGGTAGGTTGCCGCCCCTCGCCAGGTACAGTAGGTAGGTTGCCGCCCCACCTAACTTTTCACCCAAAACATTCATTTTTGGCTTAAAATTGCATAAAGTTAGCATATTTGTCTGCAAACAGGCGAAAAATCGCGCGCTGCGCGCGAAATTAGTGTTTTTAGGCCACATTTTCTTCAGTATTTAGACATAAAAAATTTCGGTTTCCAGATGACCCCCCAAGTGGTACGAACCCCCCCCCCTAGCTCGGCTGGTACAGTAGGTAGGTTGCCGCCCCGCATTTTGGGTGGTACAGTAGGTTGCTGCCCCGCCTGGGTAGCTACACCACTGTCTCAACCTGAGTATTGGGTATTGGGTTGGGTCCCATTTCAGGTATTGGGTTTTGGGTATTGGGGGTGGGCCCTGGTATTGGGCATTGGCTTGGGTCAAAAAATCGGTATTGCCCCCATGCCTACCCAAAAACACCTAAAAAGTGGTTTGAAAGAATGTTTTTTCCGCTTGTAATCGCATTTATTCGTGTCTATTCGTCAATAAGAGGCGTATTATGTGCTCTGAACGAACAACAAACGTGCAAACCTGTGCACCACAATCAAGCCTCAATTCACCACTGTATAGGGTATGTTACTTAGGGGTGCTCTATTAATTCACTGACCCCTTTTTGGGGGGCTGTATTACGGGGGGGGCTGTATTTAGGTTTTTACGGTATTCAACAGCTTCTTCTGCCAAACGACAAACCGGACACAAAAAAACTCCAAGCCCCACGAAAACAACAAACAGCTCCGCTCCGTCCAACTTGCTTGGTTGTGAAGTGAGATGTGAAAGTGAAACACTAGCCGGCTCATCGTATGCGTTAAACCACAACAGACAATATGACGATCAAAGTTTACACGGCTTCCATAACAGGAAATATGGAGGTTAGAGTCTCTTCTCTATCTCTTGTTTGTCCTCTCCCTCCGCTTCCACGCCGTCATCAACCTCGCGAAGAAAAAGAGCGTTTTCAGATCCGCAAGCACATCCAAAGGGTGCTCCTGATTCTGCAAGGTTTCGGCGTCGATCACAAAGAAATCGATATCTGTGAACCCGAGCACAAAGCTGGTTGGTTGGGCCGGGCCGGACCGCTATTTTGGGCTTTTTCGGCCGGGCCCGGCCCGAAGCTTCTGTCTGAAGCAGTGTAGTGGCAGGCCCATGTGTGGGAGGCAGTGTAGTACTTGGCCGGACAGGCCGGCCCGGCTCGCCCATGGGAAAACTCTGCCCGGCCCGGCCCGATTTTTTGACCAACTTTTTGTCTTTTTAGTTTGTTCTGAGAAGGAATGATTTAGACAAACTTAAGCGCTCCAAACTAAAAAATTGCAAATAAGATTAAATCCATTGCGAAATCCTTACAAAAATCGCTGTTTTTTTAATGAAAAACCACGATTTTTCCAATATTTTGAGCGATGTCGGGCCGGGAAGTCCGGCCCGACGATGGCAAACACCGGCCCGGTCCGCACTTGCGGGCCGGAAAGTCCGGCCCGATTGACACGGAAGCAGTGTAGTTCCTGGGGGGAGGGGGGTCCCCCCTCGGGTGGTACACTATCCCCCTATCTCCCCTCCGGGTGCACTATCTCCCCCAATTTTTGCCTAAAATGGCCATTTTTAAGCCTAAAATGGGCATTTTTAGGCCTAAAGTGTGTGATTTTCAGGTCAATGTTCTCAAAAGTCGCCAAAATACCCTTTTTATGAAGAATTTTTTCGAAAAAGGGGCAAAAATAGGTCAAATTTTCTACCTCAAAAAGTGACTTTTTCCCGAATTTGGGTCTTCCCCCCCTCGGGGGTACACTATCTCCCCCTCCGAAAAAACGGGGGGTCCGCTGTCTCCCCCTCCGGACCAGGAACTACACTGCACGGAAGCATGAGAGATATGGTTTTGGTCACTCAAAAAGGCAAAAAACACCGTTTTTGTGATACAATTTTGGGCAAAAATGAGGTAAAAACAGTGCTTTTTCCAAATTTTCGCCGAAAATCGCCTAAAAATACGTATCACGGTTTTTGGGAAAATAAGGTAGAAAAACACCGATTTTTGCCTCAAAAAGGCAAAAATTGCTTGTGAGAGGTAAGATATGGAGTTGTGAGAGGTAAGTGCTCGACCCCCCTCGGGTTTTGTGGTAGGTAAGTACTGAGAGGGGGCAGTGGTGTATCTACCCAGGCGGTGCGGCAACCTACTGTACCACCAAAAATGTGGGGCGGCAACGTACCTGCTGTACCGGCCGAGCTAGGGGGGATTTTTTAGGTCTAAATATTGATGAAAATGTACTCTAAAACGCTAATGTCGCGCGAGCGCGCGATTTTTCGCCTATTTGGAGTGAAAAGTACCAATCCTATGCCATCTTGAGCCAAAAATCGCAACTTACTGTACCAGCCGCCGACCTATCTACTGTACCAGGGTGGAGCGTCAACCTACCTACCTACTATACCTGGGGGGACCCCCACCCCCCTGCTACACCATTGAGAGGATGTAGGGAAACCCCCCCCCCAACCCCTCTGCCACTACTATGGTCTGAAGAAGTGGTGTTGTTAGGGAGGGGGTTTGGGAGCACTGGTGTAGCTGTGGGAGGGGGCTCCCTCTAAGTACAGTAGGTAGGTAGGTTGACGCTCCACCCAGGTACAGTAAGTCGCCGCCCCCGGGCCGGTAGAGACGGTTGCGATTTTTGGTTCAAAATGGCATAAAATCGATATTTTCACTCCACTTGGGCGAAAAATCGCGCGCTGCGCTCCTAATTAGCGTTTTAGAGTACATTTTCATCAATATTTAGACCCGAAAAATTTTGTTCCCCCTAGCTCGGCCAGTACAGTAGGTAGCAGTGCTGTGGCTACTTCTGAGGGGGAGATACTGTACCTTGCGGCCATATGATACCGGGGTACTGCACCCAGAATTTTGGGGGGAATCCAATTTGGGGGAGTGGTAAGAAGAAATTTTAGGGGAGATACTGTACCATACTACTTTCGCGCGAATTCAATTTTCATAGGTTAAAATGTGCATAAAATCGCGCGGAGCGCGCAAATTTTTGTACTTTTGGTCGATTTTGACCCGATTTTTTGCCATTTTGGACCAAAAAAGGGTACTTTTGGGGTGAAATTTTGGAAAAATTGAGGGAGATACTGTACCTCAGCGCGGGGGCCACCTACCGTACCGGCGAGGGGGAGATACTGTACCTTTGGGGGGACACCCCCACCCCCCCCCCCCAGCCACAGCACTGATAGGTAGGATGCCGCCCCACACTTTTGGTGGTGCAGTAAGTTGCCGCCCCGCTTGAGTAGCTCACCACTGGTCAGGAGGGGTTCCCCGCTGCCGGGTATCCTGGCATTGGTATCCTGAATTTTCAATCTGGTGTGTCTTAGTATCCTGACTTCTTGGCCCAGGGTACCCGGTATCTATCTCCCTCTTTTCTAGGTACACAACCCCTGTTCCTGCCCCTACCCGCCCCCGGGTTTTCCCATATGTACCTTACCCTCCCCGCCAAAGTAGCCACAGCACTGTGTGGGAGTTCTTTTCGTGTTGCATGACACAACAACAGAGCACAATTTCTATGAAAAGTCTCAAGAACCTCACTTTGGAAAAGGTGTGGAAATCGTATGTGTTTCAGATCGCGAATGGATGCAACAACATTCTGAGCCCAGACCCGGACATGAAGTCCCATTACCGCCACAGATTTTTAACGAGGATGAGTATTGCGGGGTAATTGGTTTTGTTCTGTTGTCCTTTGTATTGCATTGACAAAGTTTGGAGTTATTTTTTGCGTGGTGTACGCCGAAGACGTGCGGCCACATTGATTGACATCGTCCGCCCATTTCCAAAATTGTTCTGAAGAAAATTTTTTCGCAACTTTTGTCAAAAATTGGAATGTTTTGTGCAAAGAGACCTATGTTCCCGTAGGCTAAGGTTTTTTTCAAGTCCCAGATGAAACCTTAATTTTTGTTCAGTGTTTTGGTAAAAAAAATAGTTTTTTTTTCGCCATATAACTACTAACTACTGGCTTCCTTGTACCCAAATTGGAAAAAGTCCCTTCGAAACATTTCGGAAATTTTTCCGTCAAGACAGATCTCTTAAAAACCGCAAGACCATGCGTGCGAAGTGCGATCGTAAAAACAATAGTTATGTTGTTCAGGATTTCTTCGGATTTGACGAGGCGATCGAAAGCAACACGTTGCGAGAATTCCTAAAACTGGGTGACGATGAAAACTCGAGGTTATCGAAAACTGAGGTGCGTTGTCTTCAGTGGAAAGACTTGGTGTTTTGTTTGCCGTTTTTTCTTAAAGCCTAAAATAAGAATTTGTGTGAATTTTCATAACCGCATGTGTTCGAATTATAGTTGCAATTTTTCCGGAAAAAATATATTTCCTGAAAAAACGTTTTTTCGAAAAAAACCGTTTTTTGATATTTTTTCATGCCAAAAGTTGGTCGGCAGTTCAAATGGGGTACATTTGAGCAAAATGTGGTCTAAAATTGCTTCATGAGGAAAAGTCATGCTGGACAAGTCGACCAAAACACACAAACAATGGTGCTTTTGGACGATTTGAGAAACTGATCTCGCGACTGTCCAAGTTTTTGTTGGAAAATTTTCTCAAAATTTCCGATGTTTTTCCCGTGCCCGGAAAAATATCGGTTTGTTATTTTTGACCTCTGGAAAAAACGTTTTTTTTTTGTTTCTTTAGAAAAAAACGGTTTTTTTCATCGGCAACTGTGTTTGACTTGGAACAAACAAGTTTGGATTGTTTTTCATCTCGCGTCAAGAAATTTTTGTGCTTTCAGGCATGATTGAACCAGCGTGTGTTTAACCAACCTATTCTACCTGTGATCTCTCAACTTATAATGAAAGTTGCGGTTCAAAAACAAACCCAAAACAAAAAAAAAAAAAAAACAACAAAAAAAACAAAAAAAAAAAAAAAAAAAACAAGTGCTAATGTTGTGTGAATGCGGCATGTAGTATTGTCAAAATGAGCTGCTACGCGTGGCAATATATAAATAGCACGTGATGTGAGGAAGAAAACAGTTGAGACTGATAGTATTTTCTTCCGCGCTCGCTTTATATTCAGAGATTTTTTAAACCTTCCGCTGGCCTGATTTTAGTTGCAATTAATATTGCTTGACATGATTATCGAACGAACTGTTATCCTTTTTCGGTTGTGTTTTCTCTTTTTTTCGAGCTAATTGTCGACGCAGGTCGATACAGTTTTTTGATTGTGAGCCTTGCGATGTATCAAAACCTATCGTAAAAATAAATTATTTTATCCATGAAGTTCGAGGTATGGAGCATCTGGGGGTGGCGGAATGGTTGTGTCTGTGTGCGTATGTCAAAGTCTGTTGTTGCATGACTTGAAAGTTAAGATGTGAAATGTTCATGTGTAGATATTTCATGGAGATGTCACTGATATTTGTGTAAGGGAATTTCAGTGACCTTCCATTTTGGGGTATTTATTAATTTATATCCTATCCATTCGGTGGTGGTACTTAGAGTATCTGGTATTAAAGCTGTTTTGCATGATTGTTTGGTTGGCTAATATATTTGCACCACTAACTCGTCTTAGAGTGCATGCATATTCACCAACGTGCATCCAACTTTAAAACTGGAATTAGAATATTTATCCAAAATCTTAATGTAATTATTTTTCAGAAGAAACCGGAGGAGAACGGTCACGACGAGGCGCTTGTAAATGGCGAAATAGGTGCTGCTGACGAGGCAGAGGCAGCCACTGAGGAGGAGGGTGCTGAAAAGGCTGAGGGAGAAACCGCTGAAGAGGAAGCTGAAGCTGAAGCCGAACAGGTTGCGTGGTCCAAGCATATATTTGCAGTTTTATGCTAAATTTCTATTTTCGTCGTCTCATACACTTTTACAGATGCAGGGAAACTCGTTCAAAGTCGAGGCAGACAACGCGCTCAACACACGGTCAACAAGCAACACAGCTGGCTCGTGTGCGTTTAGAATGTTTCAGTCACACAAGCTGTGTGTCAGCTGCGTGGCTTGTTCACTGTGTGTGTTGAGCTTGTTGCCTGCCTCGACTTCGAACGGGAGTTTCCCTGCGTCTGTAAAAATGCATGAGGCAACGAAATTAGAAACTTACTATACCACAACAGCCAGCACCAGTAGTTTACCGTCGATAGTGTGTTATGGTGCACGGATCGGGGCCCATGCAATTCGGTCGCTAGATCTTGTCGTGGTCAAGCGACTTGCAAGGTAAAACCGTACCGATCACCAAATGGAATTGTCCTCAAGAAGCCAGCTGCTGATAGAACTTCAGAACGGAATGTTAAAAAAATTTGCTGCATTTCAAGGCTGATTTCAAAGAAAGCACGCTGCGTGGGGGAATGACAATAAGGCTCGGGCACGTAGTGACTCTTCCAGTGCATAGTTAGTCGGGTAGCTCGAGCTAACTAGCCAAAGAGGTCAGGCAGCTCGAGCTAGCTATTGTTACCTGTCAGTTTTGGTTGGGTAGCTCGCGCTGATACGTTACCTCCCAATCCCCCCCCCAATCCAACCCCAGCCAACTACATGTATATCGTATTACTTTCACAGGAAACAGAAGCAGTCGATGCGGCCGTTGAAGGCGAAGCAGAGGAAGGGGGTGAAAGTGGCGAAACCGGTGATAAGACAGAAGGCGAAACGGGCAACAACGAAGAAGACGGAGGGAATGCTGACGAGGAGGGGGCCACCGCCACCGAGGATGCGGCCGGTGGTGATGGAGCCACTGAAGAGCCCGAGGTGGAGGCAGAGGACACGACAACCACCGATGCGGCAGAAAATGAAGGCGAAACGGAGGATAAAGCAGCTGATGTGGACCAAGCTGATGAGGAGGAAGAACTTGATACCGAACAAGTTTGAACGGTGGTCCGAGTTTTCGTTTACGCCATACTTACTGAGTACTCTTTGTGTCATGAAAAATTACGATGCCCGTGAAAGTTTTTCTGTCGTTTGGATTTGGCACATTTTCAAAACTCTGGCTGTCAGATAAAAATGCGCTGCCGTCGTTGTAAACTTAATGATTTACGGTGTGGGGTTTCAAATTTTATTATCGAATCGACTTTACATTATCCAATAGCGGTTGTTTCGCTGTTTTTTGCTGTTTGTTACTAATAGGTGCGAATCCTGGTGGCGGGTTTCCCATCCAACTTATATTCGAGAGGGACAAACATAACGCTTTTTGCTGGCTTGATTATAGTTTATCATATTTCGTTCTGTGTGAGTTTGCTTTGTGGCGGAGGCGGTGCACGATGTTGTATAGTAACTGGAACGTACGTACAATCCGAAATCGTTTGTGCACAAAAGTTATTATTGTAATATTATTGCCACTGTTATTGTACTTTGATTAAGCGTTTTGACTGTGCAATCTTTTTATATAATGTTTTTTTCTGACCTGATAATGGTAGCATATTGCTAGTCAGCTGGTTCAATGTATGTATTACTGAGTTGGTGCCGACGCAAGGAAAATAATAAATAAAGCTGGTTCAATCATTAGTTGCTTGGCTTCATGCTTGTGTCTTTTGTACATAAAATTTGCTTATTATCGCCATATTTTCCACAGATTGTACAATATTTTATCAATGATTTGCCTTATTTTTTATTATTGCGGAGTTGATTATCAAGGCCATTTTGCAGTTTACGCTGTATGTGGTGTTTGTGTGTTCCAGTTGCCATATCGTCTTACCAAAACGGATTGGTCAGCATTTCACAAAGTCACAAACATCCACCATGTGGCCAAACTGTGCACACCTTGAGCTTATAACATCTATGTTTTTGATGAATGTTTTTCAAGTCACTTGCTTTTCATGGTTATCATGAGGATACATATTCCTTTCCTAATTCAGCTGGTCACAAATATCCTAGTGCACCCCGACCTCGTCCGCAATATGTCAGTATGTATCTTTTCTGTTTATTTTTTGAACGCATAAATTTTATCGTCATGGAGAATTATGATTTACATTCATTTGTATATATCCGAAACTATCAAAAAAATAATACTGAACCATCGGTGCAATGAACATGACATGGATAGGAAGCATGAAGTTGTTCATGAAATGATAAATTTTGCATAAATATTTCTGTATGACCAGTTCCATATATTAAGAGAAAAGTTTGTTTCCGAATGTATGTATTTCACTCCAAAATAGGATGACGCGTTGAGTTGGGATGGGCCGCACATCGAACTTTGGTTGAACGCACGTCCATTGGTATGGACCTGGATTTTGACATAGGCAAAACTTAGTTTCGTTTTTTGGCTGCGAAAATATACAGCCTCCGTGAAACATCACAAAGCAAATTATCGGGATCGCACTGCGCCCTCCCCCCCCCCAATCAGGAGATGCGCCACACGACTTAAAAATTTCTCTGTCCAGTCAGCGAGTGACAAAGGCAGTTATCCCCAGCACTTTTTGCAGTGACCAATGAACCAGTACCTGCATGGTAAATTTACACACGCACACATACAGTCTTCGTATTTATTATGCGCATCAACTAAGTGAACATACAGAATAAAGGGCTTTACAGCAGCCCTGTCCGGTGGCAAACCACAAGCAAGGTCCCAACTTCTTATGGTTCTCTTCGCCACGTGAGGTATCGATTTCGCAACTTGCGATTTTAAACTCGCCTCTTGGATTTTGGACCAGGGTAGCTGGCGATTATCGCCAGTTAAAAATACTGAGCGCACGAGGCAGGAAGTGACTTCTGTATCCGCTGCTGTACCTGAAACTGTCTGACCCGCACTCGCATGCATTGTGAAATCGGTGTTAAAGGGCTCGGGACATAACCGAAGGAAGGGTAGCAGGACATATTCTTACATACCGTTGGAAAGCATTCCGACAGCCTATGTCACGCACAAATTTTAAGCTCTTTGGAGATTCGCTATCTCTTGGTAGAGCGACTTTTCGTTCCAGAAAAAAGTGAATTTTTGCACAAATTGGAACGACTGGTGCAGAAACCCCAAATGAGTTGAAGGCCAAGTAATACGTGGATAGGATTACAACAGCTTCTGAATAGCTTACCATCACAACTCCAGTCACTCAAAGCATTGCTTCACACGGTGAGGGTGCGAAACGTTCCAAAAATCGGCCTTATTTTTCGAGAACACAAGTTTGTCCCTAAATTTTGAGCCCACGCTTAGCGCTGCTGAAATAAGAATACAATGGGGAAATAGAGCATCGTCGAAAGTATCAGAAAATAAGGTTTTTAAATTTTTTAACTCATGGCTAGCTCCGTGACAGGCCTAAAAATACATTAAATTGCCGCTAAATTGGGTGGTTGCATTCATCGCCAGAATTGTGACACATAAAGGCCACAGATTGTATCGGATTCAAAACAAAAAAATGAGAGAAACGTCTGGTTTAACAACTTATCAAGGTCCGAAGACCCAAAGGTCTACAGATCTCTCGGGGTAGCCATACTAACCTGAATCTGATATTCAGCTATAAATGCTTATTGTTTACAGCTATTGTAAATGTGACAGCACCAAACAATGTATCTCGGGAGTAGCTTTCGAATGATATATAACAAGCCCCAATAAATTCTTAGGCTTAAGGGCAGAGATTAAAAAATTGCTTTTTTGACGATTCTGGAATGAACCGTCACGTCACCGTGTGCGATTTCGGAATTTTGACCGTTTCTTGTCCGTAGTAAGAGATAGTATGGGCATGTTATACATCGTTCGATAGCTACGTTGAAGCTACATCGTTTGATGCTGCCAAATGTGCAATAATCTTTGACAGTAACGACTTATAGCCAAATATCTTATTCAGGCTGGCATGGCTGCAGCAGCCGGACCATGGGGGTTGAAGTCTTGAAACTTGTCTAGGTTGTTGGACTGTGCGTTTATCTGACTTTCTCGTTTCCAATGCAATGCAATACGTGGCTTCCTTACATCATATTTCCGTCAATGAATGCAACTATGCAGTTTAGTGGCAATTTTTAGGTCTTTTTCAGCCTGTCACGCCGTTATGTAAGTGTTTCCAAATTTAAAAACCTTATTTTCTGGCACTTTCGACAATGCTCTATTTTCATATGGCATTTTCATTTCTGCAACACAAAGCGCGGCCTCAAAATTTAGAGACAAACTTGTGTTTTCGAAAAATGTGGCCGATTTTTGGAACATTTCGCACCCTCACCGAGTGAAGCAATGCTTTGAGCGACTGAAGTTCTCATGATAAGTTATCCAGAAGCTGTTGTAATCCTATCCACGTGTTACTTGACTTTCAACTCATTTGGGGTTTCTGCACCGGTCGTTTCAAGTTGTGAAAAAATTCACTTTTTTCTGGAACGAAAAGTCGCTCTACCAAGAGATAGCGAATCTCAAAGGAGCTTAACATTTGTGCGTGACATATGCTGTCACAGTGCTTTCCAACGATGTATAACACTGCGCTCTGCTGTCCTTCCTTCGGTTGTGTCCCGAGCCCTTTAAGGGCCCTGGCCTGCGGCAACTGCTCCAAAATTTCCTCACCTTGTAAAGATCACGGGCTTCGGAACATTCAAAGCTCCGGATTTTGAACAAGGTAGTGCTTTACATAAAAACGACTGTTCAAAAAATTCAGAATTTAAAAATTCTAAGAATTTCAACCTACACATTACCTTATCCCACTTCCATCACTGACTTGCATCAGCGTCAGCAATACCAATAAATCTGATTGTAGACGGGCACGTATCCCTCATTTGGAGCGACCACCATTTGGACCCATGAGTGGTCAAACGTCGCCATTTATTGGGACTTTGAAAAGTTCAGTGCCCTAAGTACATGGAACTGAAACGAAGCCGTAGTTGCAAGCAGGATGGAATGCGACTGGTCAATTGATATTTTATGTGCATGTCGTTGTGGCAGTCGACCCTTTTTATAGTGACGATCGCTCAAAGCGCCACCAGCGGAAAAGACCGTAGTTCGGCCACGCGAGCTGATCACTGCAGACTGCTGCACTTCCGAACTCTGATTTAGCATCTTGTTTTGAACAGATTGTTTTCTATTTGCTGTGAAATTTATCAGTGCTATTCGCACTTCTCCGCCATTTTTTATTCTCTCTGTGAGACACCTTGTGCACATTTACGAGACGGTCATACATATGCTATCAGACAGGGCTTGTCCTTCAGGCATCAGCGCCGTATGTAGCTTTCTGTTTGGTTAGTCTCACCAAGCCGTTCAGGGGGTACCGTTTACCCCAAATTCGCAAAATTTTTACTCTCGAACACTTCAGAAATAAAAAATCGCGCGCTCGGCGCGTCAAATACACGCATTTTCATAGACTTCTTGTGGTTCCGGGAACAAAAAAGTCAAAATTTTTCACGCGGTACGCGAGCTCCTGCTGATTTCACTGATACATGGTTAAACAGGCGCCGAATTTTGAACGAGCAGCACTGGATAAAAACGATGTTTCATAAATGGAACAAGCACTGGATAAAAATGACTTTTCGTCCCGGTACCCCTAAATCCAGACCTAGCTACGCCTCTGCGCTGCCTGACGTTTTATCTATTTTTAGTTAGAGCAGCCCACCAAGTTTGTCTGGCTGGAGATGAAAATGTGTCATCAGATTTTTGGGACCAGTCCCTGGCTGTCCATCAAACTGAATACATAGATTGTAAACAGCAAACAAAGCACCCACGAATTTCACCCATTGCGCATTTGATTACCAGACCAGACAGTGTGATAACGCGTTGTTGCACATCAGACGCTACAAACTTTGCAAACCGCGACACGGTGCAAAGTACAAAGACTGCCCTGCATGTCTGCACACGTATACATGGGTGCAACAACACGTAGTCACTGTCTGGTCTGGTATTCAATTACGTGAAAAGCATAATGCGACGGACCGTCCTTCGATGGGTCAGACACCCATGCGTTTTGGACAGTCATGCAAACATGGGTGTCGAACCGCCTTGGCGACCGTCCGATATTTGATACACAGTTCCCGAGGCGCATACATGACAAAAACGCCAAAATACACACCCTAAAAATTGACTGCGCATGCACCACAGGTATTCAAAAATATTTTCAATTTTTTTAAATCACTTTTTTTATTCCGGACCACCAGAAATTTTTTCTTCAAGAAGGAAGTAGCAATTATGTTAGTTAGGTATGCTCTGAGGAATACAAAAGAGAACAATTTGCGAAAGCGATCTAATCGCTTCGGCCATGACTCGGATAAACCGCGATGGTCACTGAGTGGGCGTATGACAAAGGAGAAGGTCAACCTGTCGCTTGTGTGTTTAGGGAGATAAAGACTCACAACGCTCTCATTTCATGTCACAAAGATAACAAATTGCTGAATCAGGACCACTGAAACAGGATAACAACGTCAAGCGTGTAGATATCTAACAGTGCGCTCAAATGTATATGTCTACCAGGTGCTCTCCAAATATTGGGCGGAATTTTCGAAACGGTGTAAAGGTCAGCTGGGCGTAAAGGTCGGCGTAAAGTTTGGTCGAAAGCTCGGTCGGCGTAGCTCGGTGTAAACGTGAAACATTGCCTGTTATTAACGTGGAATGTTTCAAGTTTACACTAAGGTCTATCACACTGAGCTGTCGACCGAGCTTTCCACCGACCTTTACACCCAACTGACCTTTACACCGTTTCGAAAATATCACCCATTGTTTGACAGTCTATGAGCTGCCTGGGTCCATCACAACACCGTGTCAAACTTAAATATATGCCCCGCAAGCGATTTTTTAGCCACATGAGTAATAATACGCGCGAAAATATGCATTTTCACTGTAAAATGGAGAAATAACAAAAAAGTGAAAAAGTAGTAAAATGCAGACTTACTTTTTGAAATTTTAAAATGAAAAACTGGCCAACACTTTACAAAATTCAAACAATTTTTTATCAGGCGTCATGCGGAACGGTCGACGCGCTCAAAAAGCTCCCTTCAGAGGGGATAACCGTCCCACATAACAAAAACACGGACATTTCGACACACGGACGGTCCCGTCCAGCTGACTGGGACGGTTAGGCACACATGTTTGTGTTTGGCTTTGCACTGTATGCATATTTTACTTCCGTCTGGCTTTAATGTCAACAACATTTGTCTGACCTTGTTTTGCTGTGTGGGATGCGGTGCCACAACAAAACAAAATGTGAATTTATGCTGCGACGATTTCGACGTTTCACCAAAAACAACAAATACATACATACTATATAATCAAGCATATCCCACTACAAAAATGCACCAAGACTGTTGAAGCAGGTCACTGTGCTTAGGCAAGACCCGGACTGATCTGCTCACCAAGTCTGACATCACTCTTCGTGTTTTATTGTCGGATCGCAGGTCGCCTGTCACGTACATACACGGAGCAACACAACATCATCCATCATTAATCGATCATTTTTAGTCCACAACCATACCATTGCGCAACTCTAACACTAGATATTGAATCAACATTTACATTAATAGCTGGGTATTGTATACGTAGTAGTTGTCGTAGTTTTCATTTGGTTTTCTAACTTAACATGCATGGCTGTCGAGCTTGAAGTGATGTTTGCAGGGTGGACCAAACGTTCCTCCCCTGGTTAAGGATATAAGGTAAAGGAAATGCACGCATATAAATTTGACCGGACGCTCTTTCTTGTTTCTCTCAATACTCGAACAACAAAGTGACATGTTCATTTTCGAATTCCCCGTGGCCAAACTCCTTCGTGCCACATTTTTTAGCCAAATCAATGCACTTTAGAAACTTGGACTCAAGTTGGATCGGCCCTATTTTCTAAATCCCTTACTTAGAAAATTGAGCCCATAATCGGATTTCTTACACTCAAGAACTCCAGACGTAATTTTTGGTCAAATTGATGCTTTAATACGCTACCGATATAATCTCAAATCATAAGGGAGGAACTTTTGGACTGCCCTGCATTTATTTGCTGGGCGTGGTTCAATCCAGGTTGATTTTATATTGTAAGACCGAACTTCAGATTTTCTGAAATACAAATCACTTAAAATGCCGTCAACCACGAATTACGTGTCCACGTTTGGCTGGTATCGAATCAAACTCAAGGTACGAGACACATTTTCAATCTTGTGATAATAAAAGTTCGCTTTTTATATTAATATTTTGTCCAGAATTTCATCCACAACCGTCTGTTCCCAATTCACCCTGGTTTGTTCGGTGCTGTGCAAGTTGGCTTGGGGGCCGCCATATTTGGATGGTACACCAGGTTTGGTGGATGGGAAGAAAATGAATATTGCGTGTTCATCATTTGGAGGTCGCGCTGGAATGCCATGTCAAATAAGTCACCAATTGGGGGCTTTTATTGGGAAGATTTCCTGAGCAAACACTGCCATCTATGGTCACTTTCAGCGATGTCTCATACGCTCTTCACACATGTATATGCTTTTTTTGAATTCTCAAACCTGAAGGCAAGGGTGTCGCAAATTACAGATCTCCGAGTAGCTATGGGTGCTAGAGGCTCGCGAAAACCCAGTTCCCCGCGGGCCACGCGGGTGGTGCGGGTGACGTTTATTACAACACACAGCAGTGGCGGCTTTTGGCCAAGGGAGGATCCAAATCAAAAATTCATTTTATATCTATTGGTTGTTCCATTTTTTTGAAAAGTCATTTTTATCCAGTGCTTCTTTCCAATTTTCCAATTTGGCGCCTTTTCACCAAATGCCACCCCAAATACCCCTGTGCCCCCTCCCTGGATCCGTTCTTGACACACAGTCACATGCACCCTCTGTGCCCAAACGTACACGGAGATCTGTAGCGCCCGGGAGGACTTATTTGGTATCCTCTGGGCACCTATAGTACACACCTACAGTACCTGTGCAGCAAAACAGCGTCACCGACCTACAAGCCGAACGAAAAGGTCATCCAACTAGTGCAGTCATTGACAGTCAGCTTCCTGATCTGCTACATCGTCGTGCTGCTAACTCGCTTGTTCCTGCGTCGTTACGTATTGGGCTATACGGACTGGCTGTTCGAAAATCGGCTCAAGATTTCGTGGAAGACAAAAATTTGGATAGTTTGTATTGACCGAAGGTTACTTTGAAATAGGATGTTTCACGTGGATTTCATATGAGTCAGTCATGTTGTGCTTGATGACACAGGCATTCGTTAAACTGTTGGGCTTTCGTCGACCCCTGCTGCATTCCTGTGATGACGCGCTGATGCCCGCATTGCCACTACCGTCTTTGGATGACACGATCAGAAGGGTGAGCGCCTTTTGCTTGCGTTGTATTTTGCACTTACTAGTCGAGCTCGCGAGCTCTCCCCCAACATTTGAAAATGGTTAAAATTGATATTTTTTACTGCAGACCTTTCTTTAGGGCCTTTCTGAGGTGTCGTTTCGTTTAGCATCTCTTCATGAGCATTTTGGTGTAGAGGTTAGGCCCCCGTAGGCGCGATTTTAGGAAAATTGAGCCAAGTCAGAAAGGAATTTCCAAGTTTAATGCGTAAAAGAACCATTTTTGGAAAACTTAAACCATTTTATTTCTACCAAAAGCCTGTGCTTTTAGTTTAAGAAACTTTATATCTGACTTTAAAAAAACAAATAAAAAATTTCTAATTGACCACAGTTTTTTGTAACAACCGTGGTCTGTGTGAAACCTAACTCATCATATGCACCCCGTGCCCTAAAAAACACCTCCATTCCATATAACAGTACGTTTGCCACCTTTGACTGCCCTCAAGGCGTTCAAGTCCATCGACTTCTTTCTTGTGTAAATTTTCAATTTTTTAGGTGTATTACCTACCCTACGACCAGTAAATTTACAAAGATTTGACAAACCGTTTGTTTTTCAGTATCTTGATTCGATCAAGCCACTGTTTGACGCAAAGGAGCACCAACGAATTCGCAAACTGGCAGACGAGTTCAGAACGAACGAAGGTCGAACACTGCATCGTTATGTGTGGGCGAAATCTTGCGTCAAACGGAATTGGGTTGGTCCTGTTCCATGCCATTTTAGGTCAACTATGGCTTTTGTCTGTCGGCATATCAACAGGGCTAATTCATCAGTCGTCAACTCATATCGTCGATTTTTTTTTTTTTTTTTTTTTTTTTTTTTTTTGCCTCTCTTTTTCAAAACCTTTGCTGGTCTGGTCGCCAACTCCGGCCGGAACGCGTGTGCGCAATTTGTAGTGCATGTGAATTTGTGCGTGCATTCGATGCCGCGACGACATACAGCTCGAAGTGAGCGCGACAGACCACAGGTGGATAGCGCGACGACCGCAGTCGACGACTGATTGCAGTCCTGAGTCGCGGATGACGAGAGTTGACGACATTAATCTATAAGCCATCATTACCATGAACAATAACCATTGAGGTTTTGGTCTTTTGGTCTGAACAGAGGATCAGATTTGTGCGCTGCCGCACACACACCAACGGCCGGCGTTGCCTGACACCACCGCGACCATTCATTAGCCCCCGATGTTTTCAGGTCACCGATTGGTGGGAGAAGTACGCGTACCTGTCCCGACGCCAACCGACTTTGATCAACTCCAACGTGTGCAATATCGACATGTATCACCCGGTGAAAGCGTGTCAAGCTGCCAGAGCGGCTAATTTGCTGTATTTGAATATACAGCAAATGCTGGAAATCGAATACGAGACTTTTCCGGCAGTGAGTTGATTCTTTACTTTTGTTAACTGAGCATGCTATTGTCAGTCTTCAGAAATTTTGTAAAAAGAATATTTTTAAGCAACCTTAGTATTTTCCAGCTGATCTCCATGGGAGTGCCCTTGGCGGCGAAGTGGTACAATGGAGCGTACAGCACTTGCCGAATACCGGGCAAGGAAATCGGTTCGCACGTGTTGAATCAAATCAATAACCGCTGAAATAATCAAACAATCAACAATTCACTATTTATCAGACACCCGACGTCACTGGACCAATTCCCGACATGTGGCCGTGTTCTCGAAAGGCTGCTGGTACAAACTAACCGTAGCGGATGATCAAAATCGTGTCTTGCCACCTGCAGAACTTGAAAGGTACAATTTATGTATTAGCTTCATTTTCACAATAATTCAATTTTGCATCTTGTAAAACGACACACCAATGATTTTGCCTCGCAAGGTTGTTTTGCTTTGTGGACAGGACATGACGGTCTGGTGCGCATGTATGTACAGACCGAAGCGCTGTCTCTAGGTGGGATTCGAACCCACGTTATATTTGTCTATCCGAAACGCCACCTTGGACCGCTGCGCAACCGGAGCACAATTTCTGAGCAGACACTTTGACGTGTATAGTAAATTTCCAAATTCGCTGCCGCGCAGTAAAGTACGCCCCATAGTTAATGTCAGGTTCTAAACCCGAAAATCAACTTGTGAAACATTCGGACAGCCAACACACACGCAGCTTGCAGCCAGCCAGGCAGCTGCGCGCAATATGTTTCAGAACCGCGCATGGTTAGCTTGCGGGTTTATAACTTGACATTAACTATAGGGCGTATTTTACTGTGCGGCAGCGAATTTGGAAATTTACTATACCGTGCCGGTAGTGCTGTTGTGAACCGGCCAACAAGGCCAGCTGCAGGCACACAATAACAAGCTGTATGGCCAGACGCAAACCACGCCCACTTGTTACAGATGTTTTCAACTGATCATTGATTCAAACTGCAAACCGAGTCCTGGCGAGCAACATATGAATGCACTGTCAATGGTGGACAGAACAAAGTGGGCTGAGAACCGAGAACGGTCAGTGAACTTATCCACCCGCTGGAGTTTTCCACTTGAAGCCCCGGCTCTGAGCTCTGGAAATTGGTGGAAAATGGGCCTTCAGACAAAAAGAAAAAAACCAATTTGAACCCCGGGAGATTCAAGTGGATACGTTCCACTCAGAAGTGAGACATCTGTTTTAGTTGCATAGTTAAAAAAAACTGTCAATTTGTTAGTTTCCTGACCTCCAACGCGACCAATCAACGTTCGCTTGAAGTAATCGAGTCGTCCATTGTACCCGTGTTCTTTCCCGACCAACATGTATTCCCGGAATATGGAGAGGTTCGTCTGGTACACATAAATAACTTATCAAACCTCTGTCTGTTGTCGTGAGTCCAGGTTTGAAGCAACTACATAGTATATATCACATCAAAAGTCGTTTCATGAAACCCAGATCAACGAAGACAAGCTGGAGTCGTTCATGAAACTGATGTTGTGTGGGGATGGTGTACACCATTGGCCGGACAAGTCATACTCCATGATTGTGAGCCACAACGGAAGGGTGAGTGTCTCATTTAAATCTTTTAAAACCGAGACAATGTTTGCCGCACAAGCAAATCACTACTTTCAGACCGGCGCCAACGTGGAACATTCGTGGTTTGTTCGCTGTTCGCTGAACACGTTTTCAAATTTTGAACCGTCTTTTTTTATCTGCGTATACGTACAACCTCTAATCCCAGGGGAGATGGTTTCGAGTTCGACCACGTGGCCGAATTACTCAGGGACAAGGACATCAAACAAGGGTAGATCCTGAAAAGAAAAGCATCAAATAAATGCATCGCATTCTTCACAATGCTCTTTTTTAGTTACACAGAGGACGGACATTCGCCGGGGCAATGCCGATCGGATTTCGAACCGAGCGTTTACGTTGAACGCCTGCAGTGGCAGTTGAGCGACGAGGTGATATACGATAATTTTCTCTTTCATTTGAATCCAACATTTTTAAAAATAAAGCGAACACTTCTTCAGTGCGTCAACGAGATTCGCATTTCGCACCGCCAGGCAGTTGCCAATGCTGAGAATTGCGAACTTGCATCACTGATCTTCACCGATTACGGAAAAGGGCTGATCAAGAAGAATGGAGTCTCGCCCGATGCTTGGTTTCAAATGGCGATGCAGCTGGCGTATTTTCGGGTTGGCTCGTTTTCGTCATTTTTTTAGAAAAATACAAAAAAGGCATTTATGTATACATTTTTAGGATCAAGGCAATTTCACGTTTACCTACGAATCGGCATCGGCGCGATTCTACGCCGAGGGTCGAACCGAGACTTACAGGGTGGTCACTGAGGATTCATGTCGTTTCGTACGCGCGATGGCTGGCGTAGAGGGGCAAGAGGTTGAGGTGTGAAAGGAATCTCCGGGTCACACAATGTTGTAAAACGAATAATTTCAATTTTTCTTCAGACTTCCGAAAAGATTGCCTTGTTGCGCCAGGCCGGTTCGCGACACACGTACGGCAATCGGCTGGCGATGACCGGCAAGGGAGTGGATCGACATTTGTTCGCACTCTATGTGCTGGCCAAGGGTTTCGGTAAGTTCCGGTGTTAAGAGCGTGGGGTGGTAAGAATCGCAAAGTAGGGTTCACAAAACTGAAATTTTGGATATGGTTTTTTTGATTGGAAATCAATGCCACAACATATTTAGGAATGCTCTCCAAGTTTGGCGTTCCAAAAATAAGTATACTTTCAGTAATTTCAATTTAAAGGTGTTCGGTTTGCATTTTTTGGGAAATTTTAAAAATGAAAAATGCTGAAAAAATAAATGTCAATCCAATTGGATCTCAGCCGATAAACAACATTCGGCGCTGAAATTTGCACACATATAGCAGTTTTTTGTCCGCTTTTCAGCTGTGCAAAAATAGTTGCACGATATTGGACGTTTTCTCTTCCATTACATTTTTTTAAAAAATGTCAAAAAAACGAGTGCTTCTCAGAAACACCCAATTTTAAAAAAGTCCTCACCGACGAATTCTTTCTATTGGGCCTCAAAATGTGCGCCATAAAATTCTGGTATTGGCGTATAAATGTGGTTTGTGACAAATTTGAATATTGTCGGCGATTTATGTTAGTATGAAGCAAAAAAAATTTCGTCGTTTTATTTTCTTTCTTGTTTTGTCGTGGTGCGCAGTTCAATTGACTGACGGAATATGTAAAAATTGATGCATGTGATTCCCAAATATGAGTTCTGATGTGTATGCTGCTGAAACCTACATATGTGTTTCTTAACTGTAAATACCACGAGAGTGCTTTCAATTAATGTGCTTATCAAGGCAACCGTTTGTTAGGAAAATGCAGCAAATCTGTGAATGGCTATTCGTTTGTTTCAACTCTTGCCTATTTCTAAATGTTTTTGCATTGCATCCAGTTACGAAATAAAAAGTAATAATGGCAAAAACGTTCACCCAAAACCCGCGACGCAAAAAAAAGACACGCTACAGGGTTTGAACCTGCGCGACAGACACACGCACGCATGTTCAGTGCTGCGCCTAACCGATTGCGCTATGCGATCCAGCCGCTGGCTTGCCTTACTGTGTTACATAAATGTATTTGCGCGTGCACATGTGTGTTCTGCCGTTTACATAAAACGTGTTGTGTTGCGGCTATAATGTGTGTGTTGACTGCTTATATGTGTTGTTGTTGTTGCTTGTTGCTCACCTCGTGTGATGCATCAAGTGACAGGTTACAGCGAATTTTTGCCAATCACGGCCGGTGCCAAATAGCTTGCATTTCTGAATTTGTATCCATTTTGATAGCTTGTCATGTGTCATGAACAAGCTGTTTACTTTCAGACTACATTGACAAGCATCTTGTTGCCGTTCGTGACACCCACATCGGTCGTTTAACCAATGCTAATCCGTGCAAAAAAGACAAAAAAAGTGAGAAAAAAACAAAAAAATTGTTCTTTATCTAAACTTTTCAGGAGATATTCAAATTTGTCACAAACCAGGTTTATAAACCAATATCACAATTTTATGGCGCACATTTTGAGACCAAATAGAAAGAATTCGTCGGTGAGGACTTTTTTAAAATTGGTTGTTTTTGATATGCCCTAAATTTCAGAGCTGACTTTTGAAAAATTCAACGGAAGAGAAAATGTAGCGAATTTTTGCCTTTATTTTTACATGGTTGAAAAGTAGATAACAAATTGACTATTATGTGTTATTTTCATTAAATAGCACCCGATCTAAAACAAATGACAGCCTCATCAACATGAACTTGGTACATTTTTGGAATTTCAAGAAATCTTCGACCTACCCACTTAAATGCGCCCATAACTGTTTAATGCTTTGGAGTTTGGCACCAAAATTTTGTATGTGTCTTAGTAAATGTAGTAGTCAACTTTTTGTGCAATATGAGCGAAATCCATTTTTTTCGATTTGTGAACCCTATTCCATTGACACCTATCTGTTACTATTACCCCACGCTCTTAAAAAAATGAGACCCATTTTCGACTATGTGCTGCTCAACCTGCCGGAACCAGAAGAGAATATATACCACAATTTCAGGTTACCAGTCAGCGTTTCTTGACCTGGTCTTCAATCAACCGTGGACGCTGTCAACCAGTCAGGTATGGTGGTATGGTAGCGGTGGTTGCGGCTAAAGAACGTTTCTCCAAAAAATCAGCGCTGTGCAAAAAAAACGTAAACTACCCTAGCCCAAGACTTGAACTTGATGAAGAAAACATGGTTTTATGACGTTGAGTAGCAAGCACCCCCGGATTGGCCGACATCAAAATTGACAGAGTTCAACGCCGTACATCCGCGCGTCTCGAGAAAGTATAAAAAACAGATAAAAAATTGGAAAACTATGCAACAAAAACTCCCTTGAAAACCAGACAATTCCCCTGAAAAATCAGGGAACATCAGGTAAACTCGGAATTTTTAAACGGCGAACAAAAATGGCCAACGTTTTTGCACAACCCTGCGTAGAATCAACCATTCATATCTACAAATTCAATTCAGGAGCCACGTGTGACCGATCTAACGGACGAAAACAAGCACTGGGACATGTCACGCCTGGGCGCGTCGTTTGGCCCTGTGGACCCGAAGGTATATAACTACCGACGTGGCTCGGCAAAGTTGAAAATTGTCAGAAAAATCAGGGAATCACGTAAATTCAGGAATTAAAAAACGAACGAAATGGAAGACTTTGTTAAAAAAACACAAAAAATCTTTTTTTTGCTCAGCCGTACACGACCCCGGCATACTGTATTTGGCTCCGACTATTACACTTATTCAAGGTTGAATAGGTCAGGCTCTGGGCATAAATGCTCCTTGTCACAGATCGATCAGTGCGGTCAATATTGAAGTAAAACACAAAATGCCAGTTGATATGCAGGGTTACGGCGTGTGCTACCGCATGGCCGGCGACCACAGCATCTGTGCGCACGTGACCTCGTTAAAAGAAGCCAACAACACGGTTTGTCGCCAGGGAAGGGGCTCGCTGCTTATATACGCTCATTTTTACGCTCTGGCTCCCAAATCGAAAACGATGAAGAGCGAGCGAATCTAATTTGGAATTTCGTGGAATTTTAGATTTTTTGGAACTTCAATGAGCGAAGGGCAAGCAAAACAAAATTGAGAGCGAACCCATCCCAATTCTGTCGCTCCTGTTTTATTTCTTCAATTGGCAGTATTGACCAAAAATATGAATTTTTTGGTTCAATAATATGTGGTTCTTTCAGGATGCCCATCGGTTCAGAGATCGTATTCGAACTGCTTTGCTGGAATTCCGCGCCTTGTTTGAAGACGCATGAGCTCTATGCTTTGCGATTTGAAATATTTTTCAAATTGTACACGGACATGCTTGCCCATGCCTACAACACGGGCTTAAGATGTCGGGGCTCTGCTCACATCTGCGCAAAAAGCCTTTCTCGTTCATCTCTGCAACAGAAACCCTTTACTGTTCACCTCCCCAAAACCTCGTCTCGTTGGCCTGTGTAAAATCCCTTCCCGTTCACTTCTGTAATTTAAACACCCTTCTCGTTCTCCCAAGCCACTCCGCTCTCGTAAAAAAACATCCGTTCGATTCTGTAAAAATTTCTACGGTTTGCCTCTTTAGAACCTTTCCTGTTCACCTATCCAAAAACTATCCCGTTCGCTGCTGTAAAAACCATAACGTTTACCTCTGCAAGAACTCTTTCCGTTCAACTCTGTAAAAATCGTTCCCGGTAACATTAGGTAAAAGCCATTCCATTCACATCTGTATTGGTAGCACAATGGCTATATAAGAATTCATCAAAATCAATCCTGATTTTCACGTTCAGTCACTCTTAACTACTGTGCTATTTGTGATTCTCACAAAACATTTTCAGCTGAAAATAATCTAGCAGATCACCCACGTTGCCGCAGGTCTGAAACATTCTCTTTACTACATGTTTTGTGTGCGATCACGCAACGCAACGTCATTGCCCCGTCACTTTCCCTCTTTACGATTCAGGAAAAAAAGTTGACCAATTCTTATAAAGTCATTGTGCGACCAATAGTAATCAAATCACACCGTTCACCTATGCAAAACACATCTCTTTGGTGTCAGCGCATTGGATGAACGTGCAAGGAAATGTTTCGATGGCCAACCGCAAACACATTTGCCTGGCCGCGCCCTCATTGTACTCGATTTCACTTAATTTGATTATTTAACTTGATCGGTTACCGTTAGGTACCTACATATAGTTAAATAACGTTTCGATGCTTGTTCATTGCTACTTTTTTTAAAATGTTTCATTTCTGATCTGGTTTGGTAACATGGTGGGCATTTGCTGCTCAGCTGGTTTAGCACTTATTGTCTTTGGCTTTCGTACCGGAGTTTTCCACCTAAAGCCCTGACTTGATGAACATGGTGGAAAAGGGATCCTCCGACAAACAAGAAAAAATCGAATAAGAGCTCCAGGGAACGTTTCAATACAACCCTCGGAGCTTTGAGCAGGAGAGCTGTCTCTTTTCACCCTTCTTCGTGGAGACCTTCTACAGGAGATTTCGTCATCCTGCAGCCGTACCTGCTGAATGTGATTCTGACCATTTTAAGCCAAACGTCGCAAAGCTTTAAAATTATTAGTGGACAACTCACAGGCTTGAACGATTTTGGAAGCTTGTTGCTGGTTAGGTCAATCCGGTATTGATGTTGTCTGCTGGTCGAGGAGAAAATAGATACAGCTCCCGGTGGCTCTTGGTGGGAAACGTTCTGTTTAAACCCCCGAGGGCTCTATTCGCGGGGCTTTCTGTGAAAAAATCTGGTATTGGTGTCTTTTTACACATAAATTTGCTGTTATATTGTATTTTAGGAATATTTGCTTGGTGGTTTGCTTTTCCTTTTTATAGTGGTGTTCGTCGTGCTCTTAGGCCGCTTTCACAATCATCCGGTTTCCGGAATCCGGTTTCCGGAATTCAAATCTCAAAAAAATGAAATCCGGTTTCCGGTTTCCGGAATCCGGTTTTTATTTTCCGGTTTCCGTTTTCCGGCAGCCGGAAAGTGCTTTCACAATCATCCGGTTTCCGGTTTCCGGATTTGATGACTTGCACGCGATTTGACAAGTTCTATATCACACACGGCAACCGCATTCCTTGTCCAGCTGGTGCCCAGACATAACGCACTCTGTGCGTGTTACAAAAGGAGACTTTGCTGTTTTTTGGAGCCCTGCATTTTGACCGCAGGCCCAATTTTGGGCAGCAGATTGCTCGACATATTCTTGAGACATCGATGGGACAAACATCTTATGTATACATATGTATATTGTGTACCTGCATCTATCTTGACCATTCAAAGTTTTCTACATATCTGTATTTGACGTTATGTGCTTTATGAGCGTTTATATTGTGTGGTGAGCGCTGTTGAGCATGGCAACATTATGCCGTGTCTTCATGCGGAGATGTGTTATTGTCAGTATATTGTAGCAAGATGCTAATAACCTACTCCATCTTGAAGAATGTTGTTGACTCGGGAAACTTGGCCGTTGCACTGTTCAACTCATATTTATTCCAGACAATTCACACCACAGGGACAAAACGAAAAAAGTCTTATCAACAAAAGCAACATATAAAATTAGCTACTGTATACATGCATGCAAGATTTGAGACACTTACATTGCCCAACCAACCAAACAGAAAAGCTCCTGAAAACTATGTAGTTTGCAGAATTAGCGTTGGCTTTAATTCACGGAAAAGCCTCTGAAAATATCGTGATTTAAAAGAAAGTAGGGACACCTAAATATCGAAAAGCCCCTGAAAACATCTGTTAGACAGTTTAGATGATGATGACCGCAAAATAAGTTTTGCAGATAAATGATGCCAAACACTATGCAGACCTACTTCAAGCTTCGAAAACAGCGCGCATCACTCATAGATTTGGGGAGATGATTGTGATAATAGTCATTAAAGGATGATGTTTGGTTGTTCTTTGCTCACATACAAACAGAAAAAACTGATTTGTGAGACTGAGACTCTGTTCTTGGATGGAATCATACACATACATACATTAGTTCAGATGACTGCTCGTTCACAAAGTAAAAGTGAGAAACAGTAAAATTAATTACAAGAATTACAATTAATTACAGAAACGAATTACAAGCGATCGCGCAACCGCCAGCAATGTGCATGATAACAACACAGAAATCAAACTGATGTTGTGCAATGCATGTGCAAAGAGAAAACGTGGTTCGGGTTCGGTGCGCTCACGCGCTACGAATAGTCTCAACTCCATATCCCGTGCTAAATCAGACAAAGCCAGTCACGAGTGAAATATCAGCCAGCCAATGACAGCTTGCGCTTGGTAATGTGGTTTGTTCAGAAAGATTCGCCAGCTACGGCACGCTTCAAAATGAACAACAATTTTTCAGATCTTCACCAAAAAAGAGAGTGTAATCTGCTCTCTGTCAATGTCGATCGACATCCTACAACTGTTAATACATACGAAATCCAGCTTGTCAGAAACAGAAAGCAGGTGCTGTGCAGTAAAATGCTCATTGGCCATGGTTTCAGACAAAATTTGTGTCCGGGAAGACTACTTTTAGGTCACCTTAGGAACAAATGAGTGTGCCAGATCCAGAAGTAAAGATTCTCTGGTTGTGTTATGTGGTATAGCGGTGGTATGGCACCACCAACTCAGCGCAGGGACAACTACACATCAGCACATGAACATACGCGATGTGTTCCTGATCTTCAAAGTTCTTTTGGATCTGAAAGCGTGGCTGTTGGCTTTTCTCAGCTCTACTTATTCAATTTATTTGCGCCACATTGCGAACCTTCTGAAAATACCGTTAGACTGCATCTGTACACCAGTGATATTCGTTAATATTATAAGCATATAACTTACTTGTGTGCAGACACGAGCAACAAGTCATCACACAAGCAAACGTGTCCATCCTATGACGTCCACTACCCATTATGCACCCAAAACCGGATAAAAAATTAGAACCGGTTCTAAATGGCCTTTTCCGGTTTCCGGTCGCCGGAAAACGGATTTGAATTAGGGCGAAAACCGGAAACCGGAAACCGGATGATTGTGAAAGCAACTTCCGGAAACCGGAAAAAACATTTAGGGAAACCGGATTTGAAGCCAATTCCGGAAACCGGAAACCGGATTCCGGAAACCGGATGATTGTGAAAGCGGCCTTACAGTTTACGCCACAGGGTGGTGTGGTGTTGTGTCCGTCGTTATTGTCTTACATAACTGATCAGATTGATACATGTAGGTTTCGCACAAAATATCCACCATGCAGGGTTGGGCAAAAAACCGACGTTTTTTTTAAAAAACGTCTGGGTCGTTTTTCGTTTTTTTAAATCCTGAATTTCCTTGATTTTTTAGGGAAGGTACCCTGATTTTCAAGGATAATCAATTTTTTGTCCCACTTCTAAAAAATTTTCGACCCCCAATTTTTACTTTGTCGATATACGTCGATGATATACGGAGTTTGACTTTCAATGGTGACCAAAGTTGGTCCGATGACGCGGATCTGTGATTGGGAATGTTAACAACTCGCTAGAAAAGGGTTGAAACCCGTTTATTTTACCTCAGAACACATAGAATTACTTCATTTAGCCACGTTTTCTTCCCAACATGGGCGTTTTCCAACTTTTTTGGAGCATGTTTCGGTCATCTGGGCGTTTTTTAAAAATATGCTTTTTTCAAAAAAAAACGAATTTTTGGAAAACAACGTTTTTTGCCCAACCCTGCCATCATGTGGCCAAATTAACTGTGTGCTTGATATCATGCAGTGTATGTACTGTATGTAGTGATTTTGCAGAACTTGCTTTTTACGGTTATCATAATGGATACATTTCGTCACATATGATTGTAGTGCACCCCGACCTCGATAGTTTTCATACATATAAATAGTTTATGTATTGAAGTCATGAATTTTATCGCCATGATCATGGAGAACGTCATGGAGAATCATGATTTCCATGCACACTACTGTATAACCAAGTTGGCAAAGAACATGCAGAAATTAATCCCACAAAAAATAATACTGAACCACGACCGGTGCAATGGATATCGGATAATGACATTAATAGGAAACAATGAAAAAGAGGAATTGCACAATTTTATATAAGAATCAATTATGTTTTGGATGCTTAGTTTCATAACCCAACAAAAATGCAAAAAGTTAGTCGGTTCCAAAATACTTCATTCCGAAATGCGATGGCACGTTGGGGTGCACTTCAGACGTAACGATTGTGAGATCTGGATGCTGTTCGGCCACTTTGCGCGCGGCTGCAAGCAAAGATCGACGGATCGTTCAGACGTTCAGTACAGACACTATGTCCGCACAAAGCAGAACATCCCATTGCATGGGACTGTCTCTGTCGGGAACTTGGCATTGGTCGCACAATGATCATGTAAGAATTCATCAAATCAATCCTGATATTCAGGTCGAGTCACTCTTAGCCACTGTACTGACTCTCTCAAAACATTTTCATCTGAAAATATCCAGCAGAGCACCCACGTTGATGCGGATCTAAAACATTTCACTGGCCGCATTCTTTGTGTGTGATCGCGCAATGCAACGTCATTACTCCGTCAGTATCCTGCTTCACAATTCAGGAAACAAAATTTGAGCAATTGTTATAAAGTCATTGTGCGACCAATACTTGTAAAGCTTGCCCGTTTCGACTTCGGCTTATAGGCCTATAGTTAGGCTTAGGCGTAATGGTAGGCTTAGGATGCCACTCAGGCTTCACTTAAGCCTGAGCCCAGCCACCAACTATAGGCCTGACGGCCTGAGCCCAACCCTGAGCCATTATATCATTGCGGAGGAGCTTTACGCGTGCGACAATCCACTCACCATCGGCCGTCACGAACAGCGTGAGCAACAGGATTTTATCCTCGCGTACCCCATGCTCTCGCAGCACCCGTATTGCTTGCAGCACTGTGTTTTAACGAATATCCAGCTGGTGTACAGATGCAGTCTGACATTTCAGAAGGTTCGCAATGTGGCGCAAAAAGCATGGAGTTTCAAAGCCAACAGCTTCAGATCCAAAAAAGAACTTTGAGTCAGAAACACATCACGTATGTTGGTGCTGATGTGTAGTTGTCCCTGCGCTGAGTTGGTGGTAGTGCCACCGCTATACCGCCGTGACGCGACCCCGGATCTCAATCTCGGCACACACTGCATTAAGGTGAGCCTAAAAGTAGTCTTCCCGGACATTTCGTCTGAAACCATGGCCGATGAGCATTTTACTGCACAG